>JAZKJV010006724.1:0-216296 GCA_037367405.1 Ottelia alismoides
TAGGAACAGGTAGCAGATGACATGGATGTTAGTACTACTGATGCAGACATTGACTTGCCGATTGCACTAAGGAAGCAGAAGAGGTCCTGTGCTTCATATCCGATTGCTTCTTATGTTACATTTGACCGTCTGCAGGAGACTTCAGGAGGTTTGTAGGTGCTTTAATCCGTTGTGCATATTCCAAGAATTATCAGGAAGCTTTGGCTGATAGTAAATGATGTCTGCTTATGGAGGAAGAAATGGCCGCCCTTAAGTCGAGAGGTACATGGAGTATGGTTCCAGCTCCTACTGGGGCTTATATTGTGAGCTGCAAGTGGATGTTTACCGTGAAGCATAATGCTGATGGCAGTATTGATAGGTACAAAGCTCGACTAGTTGCTTGCGGTTTTACTCAGACGTATGAGGTAGATTATCTTGACACATTTTCTCATGTTGCTCGTCACTCTACCTTACGAATTTTGTTATATGTTGCTGTGATTCAAGATTGGCCCCTATTTCAGTTAGATGTCAAAAATGCATTTCTATATGGTGATCTTCAGGAGGAAGTTTACATGCAGCAGCCACTTGGATTTGCTGCTGAGTGGGAGTGAGTACAGGTATGCAGGCTTCATAAGGAGATCTATGGCCTAAAGCAGAGCCCCAGAGTTTGGTTCCAGAAGCTATCAGATCTGTTTGAGAAGCAAGGGTTCAAAAGGTCAAATGCAGACCATTCTCTCTTTGTACAGAGAACATCCAGAGGTACGACTGTCATTATGGTGTATGTTGACGATATACTCATCACAGGAGATGATATGCAGGGGATAAAAACAACAAAAGAATTCTTGGGCCTCGAATTCGTTACCACGGATCTAGGAGTACTTAGATATTTCCTTGGATTGGAGTTTGCCAGAAATGAACAGGGACTGGTGATGACTCAGAGGAAATATGTCACCGACTTGCTAAAAGACAGGGGTATGCTTGGATGTCGACCAGCTTCAACACCCATGGATCCAAGCATGAAGATGCATGATGATGATACTGAGGAGGTTGACAAAAGGAGGTACAAAGAACTAGTAGGGAGGCTTCTGTATGTTACTATTACCAGACCAGACATTACATTTGCAATAAATAAAGTTAGGCAGTTTATGGAGCAACCTCGCCAGGTACACATGGACGCCATACATATGATACTAAGGTATCTTAAGTCATCTCCAGGTGCAGGATTGATGTTCAGAAAGAAGGGCACTATTACTATCTCAGCATGTGCTGATGCAGACTATGCAGGATGTCCAAAGGATAGAAAATCTACATCTGGCTTTGCTATATTCGTTGGGGAGTCACTTGTCTCATGGAAAAGCAAAAAGCAAACAGTAGTTGCGAGATCTAGTGCTGAATCGGAGTATAGAGCCATGGCCCAAGCATGTGCAGAAGTGATGTGGGTTCACGCAGTCCTGACAGATTTACATATAGATGTTCCTCTTCCCATGTCACTAAAATGTGACAATCAGGCTACCTTATTTATTGCAAACAATCATGCATTTCACGAGAGGGCGAAGCACATTGAGGTGGATTGCCACTATATTCGTGATATGATCCAGAAAGGTTTCATCTCTACAACCCATGTCAGCTCAGGAGATCAAACGGTAGACATTCTTACTAAAGCTCTACTTCGGGGTTCCTTCCAGAAGTGCTTATCCAAGATGAGCATGATAAATATCTATGCTCCATCTTGAGGGGGAGTGTAGAAGTTTTAGTTTATATTCTTTGTGTTATTTTGTACCGTTTCGTATTTCCTCTTTTTCTTTCGGACTCTTAATGTAATTTACCCATAGAGGCTACTCTCCTATATAAGAGAGCTTAGGGCGTACGGAATAAACACGACTTTTATTTTTCCCAACAATCAACATTCACATCAACAGTAACTTGGCCAGAGACTATTTTGAGAAGCTAACCAGCCGACCAATCCTTCAATTCGACCAACTAATTCTTGAGTTCAATCGACCTAAAGAATGGTCCATTTGATGCTAGAATTGTAAATTTTCTATTGTTTAATTTCCAGTGAACTAACCTTATTTCCGCTAAACTAATTTGAATTACCGACGTCTGATTTAAATTCCAGTCGGCTAATCCCAGTGGAAGTTGTTAGCCGTTTTTACAAAGGGATATCACCTTTAACGAAGAGACAGTGAATTTTAGGCCTTTATAAGGTAACATAGACCTTGGTTTCTCATCTACTCTTCAACTATCATTCTACATTCATTGTCTACACTTTAAGTGCTCAAGAGAAGAGCTCCTCACATGCTCTCAACTCCATTCTCTGCGAGGAAAAAAGGTATTCTAGGCAACTCAACTTTTGGCATTCATTCTTGCGCAATTTGATATGTAATATCTTTCTTTATTGTACTTCAAAATGCATTGCATATTATATTAAGGTTGATAAGGATTTTATTACTTATGTAATTGTTGTATGGTGTGCTTAGGTTTTAAAAGCCCCCTCTTCCAATTTCGAAGAGAAGTCTGAGAACTCTGACCCTAGCGACTTCCAGTACTGTAAAGTGTAATTTAGGAAGAGTTGTCCTTGTTTAAAGCAGCTTTTTAATGAAAGAGGTCAAGAGATTTGATTGGTTGAAATTTCAGGAAGACTATGATCGAGGTTTTAACCAGATGTGGGTTTCCTCGTTAAAATCTACATGTTCATTGTTTTTGTTTTATAACATATTTGTGATTGGAATGATGTGAGGTTTGTGGTTGTTTGTTCATATCCGCATGCTAATTGATTAATCCGTTCATACAAATTCCATATTAAATTCTCATTTGAGAACAAAGCCTGGACTGTACCTTGATGTAACACCTCAAAGCACTATGACCAGCAACGAATCAAGGAGTGAAGACAACCCTACCAGTTGATCTCCATACTTCAACTATACCAACTACCCATAATGGAAGATGAAGATGATGGTCTTCCAGTAGTCAAGTGTTTTTTATATTTGCTATACGGTGAAGACACCGTTGATATTCATCAAGGATAAAAAAATGGAAGTCTAATGCATAGAAGAAGAAAATGGAAATAAATTTAAAGCACAAGAATAGGACTAGTAGGCATCATCGATTCCGACAAGCAATGTTCAGAAAGTCGGCCTAGACGGCCGCATATGCGGATTCAGGACCCTTAGCAAACCACATATGCAATACTCACTCAATATGCAGTTATGTATGCGGTCCGAGTAATCCGCATATGCGGCCACATATTCAATAGGAATAATACTGAACTGTTTTTGAAATAACCCTACCCAATCAGGTAATACACCCCTTGACCCGACTTTTCCCCCAAGGCTGAGTAAAAACCCTACTTTCGCTTGTTATTAGGCTCGTTGCTTGCTGCTCTTTGTCCGCAGTTGCCCCCCCTCTCTCGCGCACACGGATCACCGCAACTCTTTCTTAGGTAACAGTTCTCTCTCTGCTCGAATCTCTCCCTGTTCCGTTGCATTGACATAATCTCTCCCTGATTTTTCTTTCAAAAAATATTTTGTTGCATTGATCGCTTTCTTACTATTAGCTTGCACCATCCTTTGAATTAAAGGTATTCAAATTCATTGCATTGATGGATCCAATCACGAAGTCCATGGTACTAGAGTTTTCTTTCATTTTTTGTTCATTGTGCCTGTCACAATTAACTATTGCATTTTTTCTTTATCTGGTGAAAACTTGAAACAACAGGAACTAGTGACTTGATTTTTGGAAGGAAAATTGTGACATAAATTTCGAATACTTAATGTCAGTGGTACATATTGTTGACAGTTCTTTCAAAAATAAATAAACATATACATACATTCAATGTTCAGAAAGAAGATGCAAGCATTAATCTTTAATATTTCATTATAAGTTTCAATAAATATCTACAATTTCAATATCTAAGTTTGTATTTATTTTGAAGCATAATTTTTTATTTTTTTTATATTTGTAATTTTTAAATTAAAATAATACAAACCGCATAATCTACATATACTTCTGCATATCCGCTTACTCACTTCAGACCGCCTGACTAAACGAATACTGCATATCGACTTTCTGAACATTGCCAACAAGGATGAATGTCTCACGATGAGCTTTTTAAAGTTTCATAAGATCTTTTTATTAAACAATGAAGCATGAAAAGGAGATTGATAGGTTAAAAAGTATAAATGAAAATTTGCTTAACGAAACGAGTTCTTTGCAAACTAACTTGAAAGAATTCAAGAAAGGAAATAGAACGTTTAGAAACGATGTTTTGGAAATTAAGAACAGATTTTTTTATTAGAGAAGTAGATTAATGAGCTTCAACTTAATTATTGAAAGGGAAAAAATACTTCTATTGCATCTAGATCTAAATCTTTAAGAAGAAAAAGAAAAAATCTTTTTTGTGGATGTCTAAGTAAAAAATGCAAGATATATCAAAAATGAAAGCCGCAATGCCAGAAGCATTCAATTGAAGGAAGATGATAGACACAACCTCAAAAAAGTTACAATGATTAGAGAAGTAGTCCTCCTCTGAGTACTATGTAACTTCTGAACATTCCTGTTTGGATAGTTAATGCATGTCCTTGGTTATGATCTCTCCATTCATATCTTTTAGGAGGAGCCTTGAGTACAAAATTAAAGAGGACCTTTAAAGTCAAAGAAAAGGGGGGGCACGACAATAAAATGAAAATATTTTTGTTAGGCATCAAGATAATATTTGGTATCTACTAATTATTTTTCCATTTTTTTTGAAAATATAAGCTTCACTTTTGTCAATCGAGGGATAAGTATACAGAGATGTTTTTTATAAAAATTTAAGTTTTTAGAAGATGGGAGATGCTTTCAAAAAGTTTTTAACACCAATGCTACACTTGTATCTTTTGCTAAACACTTCTGTTAATAATATTCAAATTCTAATAGTAATATGTAATATGACTGTTGGAGTATTTGGTAGTGAGCCTATTGAGTTGTAGATGGGTAAATGGATACCTCCAGGATCCATTTACCCCATCCAGTTGTTTAGTCCCACATTGTCCAGCGGTGGTACTTGGAGGTCCTGTGGAGGCTATATAAGGAGCCCCAGTCCTCCTGTATCAGATGAGAAAGTCAATAGACAAACACGCCCCGTAGAGGGCTTCTCCCGTGGTTTCATCCCGCTCCTCACGGAGTAGGGTTCCACGTAAAAATCCCGTTGTTCTTCGTTGTTCTTTATATTTTTCCATATTCGCTTCCGCATGTTTATTTTATAACATGGTATCAGAGCGGGTCGATTCTCGAGGAATCTATGTCCATCCATTATCATTTGTTCGAGATTCGTTATCGAAGTTTTGTTCTTGAAGCTTTATGTTAAGATTATTTTTCTATCTTTTATGATTGGTGCAAGTTTGAGAAGTTCTAGTGCCGCACGCATACAACTCTTCAGGCGGCGGCACCTCATCTCCAGGGAACCCTAGCGGTTCCAGATCGAGCATCCAGATCGAGCAGGCATGTTCCTCAGTACGACATCCAAGTCCAGGCATCCAGATCTGCAGCGTAGCGGGCCACCAGCCTCCAGGCGGCGAGCCGCGCTGGCTGCCTAATCCTAGCAGCCCAAGCATGCGAGCCCCACAGGCGCAGCCACAGTGCACCGCCGTGCACCTCCTTCCAGATGCAGCGCACCACCCGCAGCCCCATCGGCGACGCTCCTTGCGCGTGGGGACCCCTCCAGCAGCACGTACGATCCATCCAGGGCGCATCGCACAGGCGTTGAAGGTGCTCCACCTTCCTCTATCCTCTCGCGCAGGCGCCAGTTCCCAAGGCGGCATCGCGCACACATCGTGCGGGCGCCGCTCCTTCTCCTCCCTTCAGATCGCAGGCGCGAGTGGCGATGGCGAGACCGCCTCCACGCGTGCCTCGTGCGCCTCCTCCTCTCGATGGCGGCGCTCCAGCCTTAGCCTCTGGCTCCGACGGTCGATTCCCCCCAGCAACTTCAAGGTCGCCTGGCGTCAAGTCCCCTCCACAGTATGGCGGCTCTCCACCTTCTTCGAAGATCGGCGGCGTAGGCGTTCTCTTCGAACAACAAGCAGCTCGCGAGGCAACGCCGTACTTGGCCGCGCAACCCCCAGATCCCAGGCCGCGCGACCCCTTTCTTCAAACCCCAAGGGGCGGCGGCGGTTGAAAGATGGGTTCCCAGTTTGGGAACCCTAGTCGTGTGTTGTTTGGTAAAGAATAGGGGGCCCCATGGATCTCTATTTAAAAAAAAAGGAAAATACAGTGCAGCCCAAGTGAGCCTATTTAGGCTCGAAAAGTTTTGTTTAAAGGGGGGGTTTCAGTTTATTGTAAGGGCTGAGGGTCCTATTTAAAAAAAAAGAAAAAAAATGAATGTTTCAAAAAAAAAGGCGCGTACATTTGAAAAAGCCGTACACTGTTTAAAAAAAAGCCGCGTACAAAGAAAAGTCGTACGCATTTTCAAAAAAAAGTTGCAAAAGTCAACAAGAAAAGGAGGTTAAAACGGCTTTTATAAAAATGTTTAAAAAAAATTACGGCTTAAAAAAAATGAAGAAAAGCCGCAAGTGATGTTTTGTCCCCTATTTATCTTGTCTTCTTCCAACTTTGTCGATGTTCATGTTCCGACAAGTATGGGAGAAAGGGGGAGTATGGTGTAGAGTCACAGGTTTATTCATATTCTTCAGATGCAGATACAGATTTCCAAACCGGCCAGTTGATCAGACTCTACAGATTCCAGTTTCAGACTCGACGATTGATTCCGAGTCCAGTTTTCAGACACGCACAAGGATGCGGTCTTATGTCAGATGAGCATAAGTTGCCATCATTTGTGTCAGAGGTCCCCATCATTCTTCTTGTTGTCAGGCCAGAGTTTTCATGTGAGCCATAGGGACTCCAGAGCAGAGGATCATTCCCTATGCCATTGAGGGCAAGGGTTTTCATATGGTATCATAGGTACTCCATAGTAGAGTATCATTCTCTGAGCTAGATGGGAGAGACCTAGTTCTCCGACGAGGAGACTTCAGGCGCAGTTTCAGACTCGATGGTCAGATTCCGAGTCTTCAGTTGGCTCACACTCCAGCCCGCTCGTCCTCATCACATGTACGGCATGAGAAACAACGTCCTCGACTGCAACAATGTACGTGTTGGGTTGATATTGTCCGTAGTGTCCTGTAGCGTTGAGTTGAGTCTCTTTTTGTTTGTACAAGCTGAGCATTGCATGCTCCAGCTTGAGGGGGAGTGTTGGAGTATTTGGTAGTGCGCCTATTGAGTTGTAGATGGGTAAATGGATACCTCCAGGATCCATTTACCCCATCCAGTTGTTTAGTCCCACATTGTCCAGCGGTGGTACTTGGAGGTCCTGTGGAGGCTATATAAGGAGCCCCATGCCTCCTGTATCAGATGAGAAAGTCAATAGACAAACATGCCCCGTAGAGGGCTTCTCCCGTGGTTTCATCCCGCTCCTCACGGAGTAGGGTTCCACGTAAAATCCCGATGTTCCTATTTTATTTATCTTTTCTATGTTTTCGCTTCCGCTTCCGATTTTCTAACAATGACAACTGTCTTCTTTTCCTTTTCTATGTGTAGCCCAATAAGGCAACCCCTTTTGGCTATAAGCTTATTAGGTTTGCTCTCTATATAACGAGAGACCTGTCACATAATAAAGAAGTCATTCATTTCCTTTTGCATAGTATACGAGCAACAATCTTGGACCAGAGCTCTATGACCCTCTTGAAACCCTACCTCGCTGCCACCCTCTCTCTATCTCTCTCAATCTTGTGCACACCATGCATCTCCACGTGTCGCTCAACACCTCACTGTTGGCTGGTGTTCACAGACTAGAGGCACCCCAACAAAGATTGAGTATTGCAGTAATATTCACTAAAGAATCGAGTATGAGGAAATGGAATCCCATTCTAACAGTTGAATGAACAACTACAAAATATCCATGGGAACCGCATCCGATCCATGGAAAGACTGAGGTAGGTTCATCTTAAAGGTCATCACAACCTCCTCATAACTATGATTCTTCATCAATTCCTGAAAGTCCAAATAAAAGAAGGATTTGGTCTATATAAGAATCCTTAGACCTCTTGAATAAATTATCTCATTACATTCTCTCATCTCTCTCTCCACGCATGCAAAATCAACTTTGCACCTGCACAATATGTTGTGTACAAGTTGCTCTCTCAACCATCATCTCCTCTTCCACAATAGACGACAGCGGAGGGCAGGGTACATAAAACCTCTACCCACAATAAAAACCTCAAACGACCAATACATAATGGGCACTCCATCTATCCCCTATGGTGGTCAACACATGGCGTTAACCACCACGACGTCAATGCTCATCCTCGGTGAGTGACTATCATAGAGGACACGCACCAACTCTCCCAGATCCTTTGGAGCACTACCCAAAGATATTGGGACTGAAAAAAGTGGATCCACCTACACTCACACCATAAAACATTTGCTCGATATTCGCTCCCCATCGAAAAGCAATGATCTTTTCCATGATACCCCTTTAGGACAACGATGCGCAAGCAAGACTTTCCTTTGGTCGGGAGACAACACCCTCACACAAACGTATATTACATCCATAAGCACGTCTCTCATGAACCCCTCTCCCAGTACCTTAGAAATATGATACCAGGCGAACTCGATTATCAACACTCTGCTCTCGTATTCACCAACTAGAATCTCCTCACAAGATACAATACTTGGATTGGAGGAAACACTTGACACCACCTTGGCGAAGGCCCATCCAAATGCATAATACATATAACCAGGCTTGATCAACTCATTAATGGTTGGTTTCTCAATAGGCACTCTCTTCACTTGTCCGATCCACTGCATACATGCCTTCTAACGATGATCAGTCCCCATGCAGCAAAAGCAACCTGAAACATCCTTGCATAACATCGTCGATGACCCCTGGAGGTGCATCTGTAGCACAATACCCACAAACTACTTTGCTTCTGGTGGCTAACAGTGTACCTTAGCCTTCCCACCATCTTCTCTCTTGTTAATGGTGGCCCTCACTCCTTTCACCAAACCAGTTGCACCCACGCAATCCCACAAATCTTTCAAAGCTTTCATGATATACCCACGAAAACCATGAGTTCACCCAACCCACCCCATTTCTCTCTCCCTGAGCGATGGCACTCAGCTTCCTAATATGCCTGTTGAGAAACCCTCCCCCAATTTAGAACACGGACACCATATGCGTGCAGGCGCCTAGGCTTGCACTCGAGCACTATTAAATGGCCTCTCCGGTCACTTCTCGAATCGCCTCTTCACACCCGCCCCTTCATAACTGGTCTCTCCATTTATAAGGCTCGGCCCTTCCGCTATCCGGATCCCAACTTGTAACTCAATTCAGGTCGTTGGACCCGAAAGGTGCTATTGAATCGAAGGAGGGCCCGAATACCTTTGTGGACGGTGCAGAGCTCATATCTCTGGACTCGAGCGGAATTGGCACCTCTCATATCACACCGCCTATGAACTATCATCAAAATCATTCCACATGTAGTCGCTCGCAGGACCAACCCTCTTTGGGTCGAGTGCAGTAAACACCTGAAGAGCATCATCAGACCAGGGGCTTCTTCAGGTCGACATCGCGTGGCGAATTAGAGGGTGAGGGTCGTAAAAAAGTTGGGCTGCATGAGGAACTCCTTAGAAGGCCTCACCTCACAGCAAAAGTACATGAATAAAACATCAACGATGGCAGATCAGAAGTGGCTCACAACGCTCCAGCTGCTTTGGGGCGGGAAACACTCAGTGATGGGTCGGTTGATGGTAACAAATTGTGGCCTTCGGCGGGAAGAGTGCAGATGCCTGCCGTTCCAGCTGGGTTGGATCAAGATGGCGGGGAAGCCCGGGGGGTGGAAGCAACATTTGGAGTCAGGTTGCTCGCCCAACCAGAGATCTTACAACCTTGTGTGAAACATCGACCCAAGAGGACGAAAGCTGCAGATTTGGTAACTACTATCAGAGGAAAAGAGCCAGAGGGGCAGAGAGGAGATTGAGGAGAGCGACGGCTCTTCGTGCTGGAGGCTGCGAGAAGCGACAATAAACAATGCCTTAAATGCCGGATTTCGGTTTCGTTTCGGAGACCGACCGAAACGAAATTTCGGTCGAAATTCGACCGAAATTTTGGTCTATTTTTGAACTACGCCCCCCATATTTCGGTCGACATCGACCATTTCGGTCGGATTTCAGTCACCCACCGAAACCGAAATTCGGTCGAATTTCGGCGAAATTTGAGGCCATGACAACAGATGGACCAATCACCCTGCTCGAGAATCGAGGCACAGTGGAACCGTTTCTCCATCTTGGACAAAAACATAGCAGAACAACTGGGGGTAATCCCTCCGCAGAAAAAGAGATCCCAACATGTTCATAAATGAAAATCTTATCTTGGAATGTAAGGGGGTTGGGACGCCCAGAGAAGAGGGTAGGTGTCAAACGTATGATTTTTGAAGCCGTTGCAGATGTTTTTCTTCTCCAGGAGACGAAGTTATCTCGGGGAGTTGACGAGGTCAGGAGGGAACTGGACGGAGACGGTAGGTTCAAACTTGCCGAACTATTAGCTCAGGGCTCTTCGGGTGGCCTGCTGACAGGGTGGAAGAAAGACGCATTCGAGTTGGTCAGTGTGTCCTCGTCCGAATGCTGCTTGACGGTTAGACTCAAAAGGAGAACTAACGAAATGGTCTTGTATGTCACAAATGTCTATGGACCTCTCGGGAGTGAGAGGGGCTCCTTGGCGGCTGAGGTGGAGCAGCTGGGGTCTGTGTATGCGTCTGAGCTGTGGATCTACTCTTCTTCCGGACGATCGTCCGCACCGGAATGGCGGTGGAGACCCCAGCTCGGAGGCTCTTCGTTAGGTGGTCCACTCACTAGGCATGTCCATCATCGATGCGGCTGGTTGTGCTTTCACCTGGCGGAATGCGTGCGCGAGATCCAGATTGGATCGGTTCTTTTTGTCCTTGGATGGTGCGGCGTCATTCCCCCTTTCGAGGGCGTGGGCTCTCCCGAGGACCCTTTTTGATCACACGCCAATCATTTGGCACTCTGGGGAGGAAAGAAAGAGTAGATTCTTTTTCCGTTTCGAACGGAGTTGGCTACTAGAGAATGGCTTCAAGGAAGACGTGGAGAAGCTGTGGAACGAATGGACACATGTAGGCTCGGCGATCGGCAGGTTGCCGGCAAAGCTGCAGATGCTCCGAACGCAGCTTATCAAGTTCGGGAAAGAGGTCAGGTACAAAAGGAGAGCTAAGAGGGAGGTTGATCGGGCTGGTGTGGCACGGCGGGACACGCTGGATGATGAGAGAGGTCTGACAGACGAAGAGATGCTTGAGAGGTCAGATTATATTGACGATCTATTACAGGAAGACAAGGAGGAGATAGAATGGAGGCAGAAATCCCGCCAGAGGTGGCTAAAAGGAGACGCCAATACGAAGTTCTTCCACACAATGTCCTCGGGGAGGCGAAGAAGAAACTTCCTTCATGAGGTAGAGATTGGAGGTGAGAGGATCGCCGGGGAGGCGAACATTGGAAGGGCATTGCGGAGCCATTTCATTCAGGCTTCGAGAAGAAGAACCAGTGAAGGGTGGGGGTAGACGGGTAGAGGTGTGCAGACCTTGTCCAACAAGTAGACGGAGTCTCTTATCTCCCCTTTCTCCGAGGACGAGGCTAAAAGGGCGGTCTGGGGGTTGAATGCAGATGGCGCCCCTGGGCCGGACGGATTCCAAGTGCTATTTTATCGAGAATTCTGGGATTTGGTTAACGGGGAAATCCTTCAAACAATGAATGAATTCAGAGAAGGTAATAGAGGATTCGAGAAGATCAATAGGGCTTTACTTTTCCTCCTTCCCAAGAAGGAATCGTCGTTAAATGTGGATGACTTCAGGCCGATAGCGCTTTCCAATGGCATTTACCTCATTGTGGCAAAGATTCTGGTAAACAGGCTGAAGGCAGTGATGGATTCGGTGGTGCTACATGTGCAGTCGGCTTTCATTCCGGGTAGGCAGATGGTTGACGGACTGGTGATGGCGTCCAAAATTTGTCTGGAGTGGAAGCGGTCGAAGAAGAAGGGGGCATTATGGAAATTAGACTATGCAAAGGCCTATGATTGCGTCGATTGGAAGGTCATGTGGTCTTCCCTACAGAAGAAGGGTTTCCCTGACCTGTGGGTAGACTGGATGAAACGATGCGTGACTACCTCTTCCTTTTCGATCCTAGTCAACGGAAAGCCGGAGGGAGGGTATTTTCAGCCTCAACGGGGTGTGCGCCAGGGATGCCCGCTGGTGCCTATATTGTTTGTGCTGGTTGCGGATGCTTTGGCTATATTGCTGAAGCGGGCAGTTGACATCGGATGGTGCGAGGGCTTCCAGATAGAGAATATTTCCATCCCGATCCTTCAATATGCGGACGATACACTATTGTTTCTTGGAGGATCGACGAAACAGAACTCCAACACAGCTCAGATTGTGCAGATATTCAGCAGCATATTAGGGCTTCAGCTAAATAGGCACAAGTCGACGTTGGTGCCCTTCTACTTGGAGGGGGCTGAAAGTGCGGAGCTAGAGGGAGTCCCTGGATGTCGGATGGGTGAACTTCTGATTTCCTACTTGGGGCTCCCATTGGTTGCGGGTAAATTGAAGAAGACGGATTAAAAGACACGGTGGTCCAGAAGATGGAACAAAGGCTGGCCGGTTGCAAGGCGATTACACTCTCGAGGGGGGGGGAGGGGGAAGCTGATTCTTTTTAAGAACATCCTTGCGGCGATCCCAATCTTCTTCTTTTCGACCCGTCTGATGCCAATTGGGGTCAGAAAGAAGGTAGAGGCACTGATGAAGAGATTCTTTTGGTCGAGTCGGAAGCAACAGAGGTCTGGGATGCACCTTGTGAGTTGAGATGAGGTCAACAGGGGATGCGATGAAGGGGGTCTTGGGGTGCAGGATATCAAGTACATGAATAAGGCCTTGATTGCTAAGTGGGTGGTGCGCATCTGGGGGCCGTCGAATTGCCTTTCGGTAACTCTGCTCAGAAAACTGTACGGTGTCAAAGGGGATTTAGTGGCGGGAAGTACGCGGTATCAGTCAACGCTTTGGACGGGAATTCGTGAGGTATTGCCGTTGTTAGCACCGAAGTTGCACTCATGTGTGGGGGGTGGCAAGGTCTTCAGATTCTGGCAGGATGGCAGCGTCTTTTCGCATTGGCATCTGTGAAAGACTGTTCGCTTTTACATGCGGTGGATTCGGGGAATTGGATGTCGTCTTTCAACGCTAATTTATCTTACCAGCGCATGGAGGAGTTCATTAGGATGGTGGGGGATGTTCCGTCGCCGGGTCCCTTCACACAGGATCGGGATCACTTTAGGTGGGGTGGGGCTGGAATGTCGATGAAGAAGCTGTGTAAGGAGTTGAGGTCTGAAACTGCTGAGCGGGATGCGAATCTCTGCCAAGACCAGAAAATTGTGTGGGCGGCTAGCAATCCGTGTCGAGTCAAGGTGTTCCTGTGGTGTCTCAGAAGAGGCCGATTGATCGATAAGGCAAGGAGCAGCAGATTACTTCACCTGGAAGACATATCGTGTGACAGATGTGACGGTAATGTGAAGGATTCCGACCACCTGTTCTTCAAATGCCCCTCATCGACACGGATTTGGAGGAAGGCCGGATGTGATTGGGTAGCGACGGGGGGGTTGGCGGACTTTTGGAGTTCCGTTAGGCAGGTGGGGAGCAACTCGCATGCTGAGAGCGCCAGACCATTTCTTGTGCTGTGGTGCAATTGGACAACAAGAAACAATGTAATCTTCAGCAACCAGACGTTTCACTATGAAAATGTTGTTTGCCATTTTAACTCATTGTACTGCCTTTGGCTATCACGGTAATGTACTCTAACCTTTAATCAATGAAACAGGTCTCGAGGAGAATCCCGCATTGGGATGTTACTCTCTTTTACATCAAAAAAATATGTTGCAGACATCCACACCAATCTACTAATAAATCATAATTCTAATAACACAGTTGCGATCAATATTTTAGTAATATTATTTAACATAACTGCACGTTGAGTTGGATCTGTCCTTTCTACAGTAGATCAATGATGGTTAGTACTACCTATCTGCATAACACGGGACGAACGTGGACAAGTTGGACATGATTGACTCTTAAGGGGGGGTGTGTAAAACTGTATTAGGGTAGATGGATCTTGCGTATGGATCTGTTAAACCTTTATACCTATAAATATTGTTCACACCACACCAATTTGATGATTAAGTGGAAAAAGAAGAAAAATCTAGCTGCAAGAGTGGATTAGGTCATCCCATCTCATATTTTTCCCTTCCATTGAGAAGGGAAAAATAAGGAGAACAAACACTGACTTACTAAATCCATGCATAACTGACATACAGCTTTAATAAAGAAGGCAACTGAGCTGAATAAAATGCAGATTTATAACAAGCAGTCGTAAGAAAAACTCAAAAGGAAATGTACAGAAAAATTAAATATAAAGATAATGAAAAATGAAAAAAGTCTGCACAAAAAATATAGAGCCCCAAAAAAGTAGGGACGCTTCAGCTGAATAAATGTAAGCACTAAATATGTTTGAAGACATACAGGCAAGGTGATCTGTCCAGCCTCATCCATTATGCATATGTCAAATCTTTTATTTGTAAGCAAAGGATGATTAACCCCTAAACATGTCGCCCCAACAACACGGACATTGGACATCCGCTGCTTAATCTCCTCCACAGTTCGCTTTCTCACATCTACCATCAGCATAATTCGGGGGCACAGGAAAAAGAATATAAGCAATAGAAACACCGCAATGCATGTACATTGGTATAAAATAGTAGTGTGCAAATGTCGCACCTGAAAAACAATGTTCATGGATGTCACTGTGCACTGCACTGAGCCTTCCAACACGTACAAAATCTATTTTCTGCAAAGCATGGCCAAAAATCAGGGATTGAAGGAAATTAATTTTGCCAGATAATGTCTATGATGTTAGTTTGAGGAGAAGAGCATGCAACAAACACAAAGTATGATGTTAAAAATACCTGTGCTTTTAGTTTGAGAAGGAGATTATCAAGAGCAGAATTGGTGTATGAAGTAAGCAAGATGGAAGCACCCCTAACCAACAAGGCTTTCACAGCATGAACCATGGTTGATGTTTTACCGGTCCCGGGCATTCCTAAAATTAGAGCATAATCCTTTGCACTAAGCATCTGAAATTAAAAAAACACAGTTGGGAAATATCATCTCATGAGGCCTGAGGAAATTTCAGTGTTTTCAAGGTTTCATGCATCAAGTCCAGTCTTTCATCTCTAATAAAACAACTTAAAATATATATAGAAAACAAAGTGATATTATATAGGTCTTTTATTCGATGTTAATTTACATGTTATGATGGGGTGCATTTGGCAAGTGGCCAGAGGGATGTCAGGTGAACATGGGTGGATGATGGGTAAAGGGGGAATAATCATTATGTGAGACTGTGTTTATGTGAATAAAAAAACCGGCTTGATTCATTATGAGACTTTATGACTTCTTATTTAGAAGATATAGAAGGAAAAATTACAAGTACTACCACGTAATATAAGAAATAAAGATGAAGGTTGCATGAAGGTCCGAAAGCTTGGGTACTTGGATAGATAGAAAAGGCCCTGGAAGAAAATTGTGACAAGTTGGGTCCTGCACCACTTTATCAGTGGCATGATATTTTTATATTAAAATGGCAAGACTAACCTAGCATATATGACCCATGTAATCCAAGGTTTTGATAAGTATTGTCTCGGCAGCTATATATCATCATGGTCATTAGTATAACGAATAATGCATACTTCGAAGGCTTTGATGATGATAGCAACAACAATTGTTTAAAAAGCGATAGCAGACTGAGATGATTTCCTATAAGTCAGGTGAGGGAGTCTAAATCATGATTTTAAAATGCTAGCCTTGCGGAAGTCGAAGCGAAAGTTTGAGGGGAGGCTTTTTAGCTTGGAGTAGACATCTCAGATGGTTTTGGCAAGGTGTGCACCTCAGATAAAGAAGGTGATGTTGAGGCGTAGAGGCAACAATGTGAGGCGAGGTGTGCATGCTTCTTCTGCCATCATTCTTTTATACTGCTTTTCCTCTTCCACCTAAAAAGCCAAAGTTACCTTATAGATTCCATTTTCTTTGTTTTTTTTAATTTCGGAGGAAGCCATGTGACTATTTGTATTAAAAATTTTGCAAGAATTTCCAATTAAACAACAAAGAAAGGCCCATGTAAGAAAATATATCTGAATCTCAAGTTAGTAGCTTCTTGAAAGTATCAAATATGATAAATAGAATGATATCGGAAGAGTTAATTATTGAAAAATAAACCTTATGGATTCCACTAAGCCATGACATTGACCATACAAACATTTATTAAACAAATTGAAAGTAGTTGACATTTTCACATCAGAGAGCTGTGATCATACAAAAGTTCCCCTAGCAATGTCTCTAACCCTCTGTTCCTTTTAGACATTGATTAACAAGAACAATAACAAAGCCTTTTTCCACGTTAAGTAGGGTCGGCTACATGGATTTTTTGCTTCCATTCATATCTATCTTGGGTCATTCTTGGGATTTGATCCAAAAAACTAAGATCCCTTCGTATAGTCTCATTCCAACACTTCTTGGGTCTTCCACGCACTCTTTTAGCCGGCTCAACATTCCAAAACTCACATCTCCTCACCGGTGCATCAACTGACCTCCTTTGCAAATGGCCAAACCACCTTAAGCGATTTTTCTCCGTCTTATCCTCGATCGAAGCTACACCAACTTTCATTCTGATGGCATCATTCCGAAGCCGATCTTTACGTGTGTGTCCACACATCCACCTTAGCATTTTCATTTCTGCTACTGTAATTCTCAGCACATGTCTATGGTTTACAAGCCAACATTCATATCCATAGAGCATAGCAGGTCTCACAGCTGGTTTGTAAAACTTTCCTTTGATTTTCAAAGGAATTTTCTTATCACAGAGAACGGTAGAGGCTCCTCTCCACTGGAGCAAATTCGGGATTTTACATTAATCTGGAAGTCAAAGATCCAACAAAAGATTAAATTCTTCCTTTGGCTCGTAAGACATGGCCGCATTATGTCAAAGATAAGGATGGACAATATTCTTCATACGAGCAACCTTATCTGCTTGAGATGCAATTAGGAAGAGGAGGGCTTGGAACATTTATTCTTCAGGTGTCGAACATTGTCGCAGATCTGGGAAGAGGCTGAGATTCGATGGCTTAATGTGGAAGACTCGGTGGCCTTCCGGACATCTATTAGGGCGTTAGGAGGGAACTCTCAGGATGATATATCCCCGGCATACTTGCTCCTGTAGGCAATCTGGTATGCGCGGAATGAGAACATATTGAAGGGGCAACGATTCTGCCCTGAGAATGTCCTTAATCTTCTTAGAAGACAGTTAACAAACAAAGCTTGAGCGTGTGGACTGTTACGTATTCCCTCACTTTATAATTCCATCATCCGATTATCAATGAATGTTTGAGGTGAGCCCCATCTTGGGGCCTCACACAGTTTACAAAAAAATGTTGCAAAATAGATCCAAAATATCTAAAAGAAGTTCTCTTCTGAATGTTATCATCACCAATCTTAACATCGATTCCTTCACCATTGCTTCCATCAAGAGTACACTCTATATATTCAGTCTTAGCCCTACTTATACGAAATTCTTTAGTCTCCAATGCATGTCTCCAGACCTCAAGCTTCTCATTTACTCCATCTCTAGTCTCATCAATCAACATAATATCATCAACGAATAACATACACCAAGGCATCTCATCCTGGATGTGACTTGTCAACTCATCCACAGACCCTCCAAATGTATGGAGATTTGTATTATAATATAGTTATTTTACTATTATATAATATGTTCTGTTGGAGTATATGTGTCATAAGTGGTAGATGGGTAATTGGATCCCTACAGGGTCCAATTACCACCCAGTGTTTAGTCCCACATCTACCAATAGTGGGACTTGAAGGGTCTGTGGAGGCTATATAAGAAGCTCCCGACCTCATGTATCATATGCGAAAGTTGAATGCAACATATGACCCTTTGAGGCCTTCTCCCATGGTTTCATCCCGCTCCTTAGGGAGTAGGGCTCCACGTCAAAATCCCGATGTTCTTCCTTATTTATTCTATTATCTCTGATTATGCTTCCGCATTCGTAGTTTTTAACATTTATCAAAGTGGGTTCGATTCTCGAGTCAAGAAGATTATTTTTATGCTATTGATTTATTCGAGATTCGAATTATAAAGAAGATTCAGTTTGTGCTTGAAGATTATTTATTCATATTTCCAAAGATCGATTCGTGCATGTAGAGATATATTTTATGTTTATGTATCTTCTTATCTATTTCCTTTCCCCTTTATTTACTTTATGTAATTTGCCCATAGATCTCTCTCTATATAAGAGAGATTAGGGCTCAAGGAATAAACAAGTTTCTCATTTTTCCCAACAGTGCACATTTGTTGTTCGATTCAAGTTTATTAGGTCCAGAATTTCTACTGGTTCAACAACCCTAGAAAAACGTCGGCTCCAGATTCGGTTCTAGGGTGCAAGTTGAAGCCTAATTTCAGCACCTCTGAGATGGCATTGGTCTCCATCTCCATCAATCCATTACGCGCTCTCTATGAGGCGACACCTAGGCTCAAGGCCGTGATCCAGCAGCAACATCTTGCACAGGTGGCGCAAGATTCTTTGCCTGCTCCAGCCCAACAGTCTTCCAGCGGCAACACAATCCCTTCAGGCGACAACCTCGATCTCGCAAACTCCGTACGCCTAATCTCCATCGAGCAGGCGACGAAAGCCGCATCTCCTCCTTCGACGACGTCGTTCTCTCAGCGCATCGGCAATGCACCCCCCCTCCATTGGTCGCATCGTGATGGATCTCCAGGTGGCGACAGCAAATGAGAAACCACAGTCGGGGGTGGCGTTCGAGAGAAGTGCTCCCAAGTGGGAACCCTAAATAATAAGCCTCGAAGGGGCCTCCGGCTGCAGTCTGACCCAAGTGGGCCTAAAGAAAAAAATTAATGGCCCAACGAAAAAAATTATTTTGAGAAAAAAGTGCGTACAAAAGAAAAGCGGTACACAAGAGAAATATGCAAAAAAAGCCAGAAAAAATGAAAGCCATAGTTTAAAAAATGAATTGAATAAAAATGCAAGAGAAGCCGAGAAAAATTGGCGGCTTATTGGATTTTTTTTCTCTCTATATTTTCTTGTCTTCTCCCAACTTTGTTGATGTTCCAACAAGTATGCAAGAAAGGGTGAGGATTGTGTAGAGTTACATATTTGATTCAGATTTTTAGTTTCTTCATATTCCAGACCAGCCAGATGTCAAACTCTACAGCTTAGATTTCAAACTCGATGATCAGATCCCGAGTCTTCGGTTTGATGCGCACATGTTTGCCATCATCAGTATTGTGGTCCCCATCTTTATTTTTGGTCTGAGTTTTCATGTGATCCATAGAGACTCCAGAGTAGAGATCCTATTCCCTATGCCATGTGGACTAGGGTTTTCATGTGGTTTCATAGGGACTCCAGAGTAGAGATCCCATTCTCTGAGCCATTGTGGGAGAGACCCAGTTCTCCGACGAGGAGACTTTTCAGACTTCATTCTCCATCGACCGTGGACTCCGATGAGGATGTTTCCACGGGTTTTTCAGTTTGGCCCTTCACAGATGGAGCAGTTGTCCACATGATTCAGTCTTCTACATGTGGCGGGCCAGAGTACTCCGACGAGGAGACTATTTTGAGTTTCTGTAACTCTAACATGCACAGTACAGAGCACATGTTCTCTGACGAGGAGACCCAATTCGACTCACACTCCAACCCTATTGTTCCTCCTCACATGCAACATGAGAAGCAACGTCCTTGACAATAACTGACGGTTGTGTTTACGTTGAGTTGATATTGTCCATAGTATCTTGCATTGTGAGTTTAAGTGATTTCTTTCTATATGTCCAAGCTGAGCATTGCATACTCCAGCTTGAGGGGGAGTATTGGAGTATATGTGTCATATGTGATAGATGGGTAATTGGATCCCTCCAGGGTCCAATTACCACATCCAGTGTTTAGTCTCACATCTACCAGTGCTGGGACTTGGAGGGTCTATGGTAGCTATATAAGAAGCACCAGACCTCTTGTATCAGATTAGAAAGTTGAATGCAACATACAACCCTTGAGGCCTTCTCCAGTGGTTTCATCCTGCTCCTTATGGAGTAGGGTTCCACATAAAAACTTTGATGTTCTCAATTGTTTATTCTATTATCTTTGATTGCGCTTTCACATTCGTAGTTTCTAACATGTTCGGTTAAGTTGCATTTTTTGGAAGAAACATGACACTTGCACCTCAACCATCTTGATGCTATGCATAACCTCGATTCTAGTGAAACAGTGTCATTCCATCTTTCTTTTTTTAAATCATTGAGCATAAGCCTTATTTTTTTATAAAGATGAATTAAATAAATAACATATATGCTTATAAAGGTTAATAATAATTTAAAAAAAATGTATTTTCATATTTTTTCGTTTCATTGTGGGTTGGAAGTTTAACTATTTTTGTTGTTGTACCCATTCTTTAATAATAACATATTTTGGGTCGAAAGCTTAAGAACTTATAAGTAAAACTCCCGCTCGCATGTGAAACCAAAAGCTCACCATTAACTTAGATGACTAAGTAATTTATACGGAAAAATAATGATTTAATGTTCTTATCACGATTTCCTACAACTAACCTTGAGATGTTTTCAAGAAAAATTTGCCTCAAAGCTATAACATCAATCTTATGTCATAAGGAGTAAGCCTCTATGAGTCGCGGCAGTAAGATAGAATTGAGGCACTTCCTTAAGTGCATTCGAACAAAGAAGATGATCTTTTGATATTTTCAAATTAAATAACTTACAAATTCAGTGCCATTCCAATAGATTATAGTAACTTCTATACAATCAAGACTTTCCTCACATCACAGATAATATATAAAAACAGTATCCTTCTGTCTCAACATAATTTCAATGCATTATTCAACTTTAGCTCAAATTGTGAATATATTACAAATCAATCAATTATTTAGTCTAGCGAGTACCCTTGTGTCATATTAGAATTTTAAAAACCTTATTGTATCGATCTTGATATAGTGTCTTTGTGCACATTTTTTATATCTTTTGGGCACTATTTCCAAGTAGAACATACTATTTAACTCTTTTATTTGTGTATCAATCTAAAGTATGAAACTCCCTATTCAATTTAAGCATGAAACTCCCTATTCAATTTTCTTTTAGTTTAGAGATTATGAGGACATCGAAGAGATATGAACTATCAAACCCTCTGTAAATTGAAAAGACATTTAAATAGGACTTTTGTCTTTCATCTCTAAAACTGAGGCATGCAGCTCAACATCATCGAGGTTTACACCTCACCTCTTATACACAAAACCACTTCTACGAGATTATCATGTAGATTAGCATTTGGAGTCACATGAACCAAGAATAATGCAACTCCAAGCAAGCATATTCCTTATAAAAGATCAATCACATAATCCACAACATTTAAGTTCTTAACTTCCGATCGACCATATGAAGGCGAGGCATTATGCCTCGCGCATCACGGAAACGTGGAGATCGAACCGTATCCGATCTAGGTCGACTAATCATACTGATCGATGAGGCATCTGAAATTTAGAAAAATCGATAAAACCACATGACATGAGACCACTTTCCAAATCGCTTCATCAAGATCACATGACTAAAGGGTTACCTCTTGAAGCGTGATCACGATCCACATCTCTAAGAGAAGAGACATCCTATCTCAAGTCCAATCCGACATAAAGAGCACTTGTGGGCACGTGGATGAAACACATGCTTCCCACAATCTAAAGAGACGATCCCAGCGAAGAAACTCCTAATTTTGTCTCACAAAATCCATTGGCTCCTTCGTGTGCACGATGCGCCAAAAAAGATGAAGAATCATGATTGATTAGTCCTGTAGTACAACAACGCGACATCGATCACACTCTCAATGGAACCTTGGTGAACGGCCACAAGGTGTTGAGAGACAGAGAGTAGACGTGTAGAGAGAGTTGTTAGAGATATTTATATGCTTCTATGTACCCTGTCGGCTATTTTATTTCTTTATGTCAATTTCATGTAATTTACCCATAGGTCTCTCCTCTATATAAGAGAGCCTAGGGTTTCTGGAATAAACATGTTCTCGATTTTTCCCAACATGGTATCAGAGCGGCAGTCCTAGACTGAAGCTCTTATGCCCTAACCCTACCCTCACCGCCCACCCTCTGCGTCGTCAGCTCTCTTCCCCGTGTGCGGCGCCTGTGCGCCTGCACGCCTGCGTCTGTGCGCCTGCATGCAGCGCAGTTCTAGTCCCCGCGTGGGGCTCTGCTCATCGGTGTGCGTCCGCGTGATTCAGCGTCCCTGTGTGTGTCGCCTCGTGCTCGGGAAGGGCTGCACCTGTAGCTCCCTCCCGCGTTCTTGGCTTGGTTAATGGGGTTGGTTGTGCTCTGAGTCTACACACGCAACCACACCCCCTCATGTCCGTGTAGACGATTGTTTCTCAGACTTCTATTAACCCTAGTCTTCCTCTATCGACATCATGTCAGAAAGTAAGGTCGATGTTCCCTCCACTGGCGCATTCAGAGGTCCAGCGCCTATTGTCAAGATGGATGGGACGAACTATAAGCTATGGGCAATGCAGTTCATGAGTCTCATGAAGTCGAGTGGTAAGAAGCATATTCTTACCGAAGAGGAACCGGTGAAGAAGACTGGGGTGAATGCCTCTTGGGAGGCAGATAATGCTCATGCCAAGGTCTGGCTTTCAGGAACATTGACGACAGAAATCGCCAATGATGTGCTGCATCAGCCAACTGCTAAGGCTATGTGGGACATTCTCGCAGCTACATATTCTCAGGCGAAGAATGAAACTAAGATACTGCAGCTTCAGCATGACATTTTCACTATTAAACAGAATGGACGCCCTCTCCATTCGTTGTACACATCCTTGCGAGGCATGTTTGAGAAGCTTCACAGCTTCATACCACTCACGACCACTCCGGAGCAGCAGAAGACATATAGGAATGTCACTATGGTTAGTGTATTCCTAGCAGCCATGGATCCTGAATACGATGTTGCTCGCTCCCAGATCCTTGCAGATACTACTATTCCTCCTATGGAGGAACCTTTTCGCAGGCTCAGCAGGATTACAGTTCCATCTATTGTCATCGGTCAGACATCTTCGGCTATGGCAGCCTCCCGTGGAAGAGGAGGCTCTTTCTCTCATGGGTGTGGACCTCGTGGTAGAGGAGGACGCATTCGTCAGCCATGCATGTTTTGTCATCGTTTTGATCATACTGAGGAAACATGCTACTCTAAGCATGGTTTCCCCGCACCAACCCGTGTAGCGGAGCAGGTCGAGTCACCCACTGCTCCTACTCCAGATGCGAGGTTTGACAACCTAGTGGCCAGACTGCGCGATATCATGCCTTCTTCTTCATCTCCTGGAGGCCATTCAGATGTTGTAGCTTCAGCATCCGCTAGTACTTCTACTACATCAAACAACTCAGGTAGCACTTTTACATTTACATCATGTTATGGATCTCATATTCTAGAGTGGATTATGGACTCTGGAGCGACACATCATTTATGCGGAGATAAAGGACAACTTACAGCCTACAGACAGATTTCTCCAGGAAGAACTGTAGTGATAGCAGATGAGACTCATTCCCCGATCGTAGGACAAGGGGAGATTACTCTTACCCCTTCAATGCATCTGAAGAACGTGTTGCATGCCCCTAATTTTTCTATGAACTTGTTATCCATCAGTCAGATTAAGAAGGATTTGCATTGTCGAGCTATATTTGACCCATCGTCTCTTGTTTTTCAGGACATTCTTATGGGCAGGGTGATTGGTTGTGGCTGTGAGAAGGGCGGTCTCCATCGACTGGTCCAAACTCCCTATGCATGCGCATCCTATATCTCGACAAGACCAGTTTCTCCCAAGGGTTTAAATATCGATTTCGGATATCGTATCGATACACTTCTGATATGAAATTTCGTCGAAATTTCGACGACATTTCACCCATATCGACCACCATTTGTGAATAAATGGCCGAAAACTGCCCTCATATCGCCATTTCGCTCGAGATTTCGGTTCCTTGTTGAAACCGAAATTTCGCCGAAATTTCGTTGAAAAACCATGGTTTCTTTTTTCACTTGGCATTTACGTTTTGATCATCTCCCTCTCCAGAAGATGAGGCATATTTTGCCGCAAATCTCTGCAGGATCTATATTCCAGTGCGAGGCTTGCCAGTTGGGGAAGCATCATCGTTCGACTTCCCCTAGTCAACAGAGTCAGAGCAGTAGCTCCCCGTTTGAGTTATTTCATATTGATATTTGGGGTCCTAGTCGTGTCCATGATCATCAGGGGCACATGTTTTATCTTGTTGCTGTAGATGATTTCTCTCGTTTATCATGGGTTTTCTTATTGAAAAATAAATCTAAGGCCTGGGATGTGATCGAAACTTTTACAGTGAAGTCCAGAATGTGTTTTCTTCGTTTGTGAAATTTGTAAGAACAGATAACACCTTGGAATTTTGCACACGTAATCTATCCCATTTCTTATCATCTCGTGGCATTATTCATCAAACAACATGTCCTTATACCTCTCAGCAAAATAGTGTTGCAGAGAGAAAGCATTGTCATTTATTTGATATCACTCGAACACTTCTTATTCAGAGTAGTGCCCCGCATTCTTTTTGGGGTGATGTTGTTCTTACGGCGTGTTATCTAGTGAATGGCATGCCTTCGTCCGTCTTGGGTGAGAAGACTCTTTTTACCGTTGTTCGGTGATTTATGCCTTAGGTTTCGGCCTCTGTTCGATGATTTATGCACACAGTGCCTTTCGCTTGCGGGGTCAAAAGTGCATCTGAGGAGGAAATAGCAAAAGAGGGGGGCGTCGAGGTTAAAGGAGGTGCAGACAGAAGCAAGGAATTCCTGGTGGGGAGTCAGAGCCCCGACTGGACGACCGTAGGCGACTGCCGAAAAAAGAAGGGAGTGAGCTCAAACCGTTGAACGAAATACGAAGAGTAAACATAATACTGGTCATAGATCTTAGGTTGTAACTTGATCATGAGCAACTCTGTTGATGTTGCACCCACGAAGTATGGAAAGTGTCAAACATTGGGAACTACCCGGGGAGGAGTTAGGAACAGGAATAAGAAGCGAGAACCACTTAAATGGAGGAATCGATTGTATTTCTTCCTTTGTTCCCCATAGCAACTGGGGATCGAAAAGCAAGAAATTGTTTTCCTGACAAGGATTTATTCTCACTTACTCCTCGTGTTTTGGGTTCGGTAGCATTTGTACAACAGATGGCTCCAGGTTTTGATAAGCTCTCTCCTGGGGCTGTCAAATGTGTATTTGTTGGGTACTCAAGGACCCAGAAGGGATATCGATGTTATGATCCATTGCGCAGAAAATATTATATCAGTGCAAAGGTCACATTTTTTGAGTATGTGATGTTTTTCTCACCTACAGGCAATAGATTGGTTTCGTCAAATTCCGATGATGTAATTTATGTGCCACCTCCTCCCACAGCTCAGCCTCCTTCTCCACCTGTGCCTATCGTCGCACCACCAACACCGCCGCCACTACCACGCCGCCGCCCTCTACCCAGTCACATATTATCCCCCCTTACCAAAATTCTTTACTCGTCGACCTATGTTTGCTCATGGCCCTGGTCCCTCATCTGATGCACCCCATGTCTGTTCTGATAACATGATTAATGGCGGGTCTGACAGTGTCTATATGCAGGAGGATAGCCATCAGACGGCGGAGGCTTCCTATGACTTGGATATCCCTATTGCGGTTCGCAAGCAGAAGCGGACTTGTGCATCTTACCTCTTTGCTTCTCAGGTATCCTTCCATCGTCTAACAAGGGATTTTCAGAGATTTGTTGTTGCCTTATCTACCATGGAGATTCCACGGAATTATCAAGAAGCATTGAAGGGCAGTCGCTGGCGTTTGGCCATGGAGGAAGAGATGGTCACTACTCTATGACTACTTCCTCAACTATATATGACGTTGCTGCTTCGACGACTTTCTCTCATCCTCCGCGACTTGACCGCCCCATTGCAATCTCGTGGTACTTGGAGTTTGGAGTCTGCTCCTCCTAGAACATCTATAGTCAGTTACAAATGGGTGTTTACTGTTAAACATCATGCAGATGGCAGCCTTGATCGCTACAAGGCAAGGTTAGTGCCACGTGGCTTCACTCAGACATACGACGTGGATTACTTGGAAACTTTTTCTCTAGTGGCTCGTCATTCTACACTACGTATCCTACTTTCTGTTGCAGTGGTATGTGATTGGCCTTTATTTCAGTTTGATGTTAAAAATACATTTATGTATGGAGATCTACCGGAGGAAGTCTACATGCAACAGCATCCTGGGTTTGCTGCTGAGGGGGAGTGTGAGCGAGTCTGTAGACTTCATAAGGCTATATATGGCCTCAAGCAAAGTCCAAGGGCATGGTTCCAGAATCTCTCAGATATGATTGAGAACCAGGGGTTTAAGAGGTCTAATGCAGATCATTCACTCTTTGTGCAGAGGACACCTAGAGGTACAATTGTCATAATGGTCTAAGTCGATGATATTCTCGTTACAGGAGATGATGTGCGGAGAATAAAGATGGCGAAAGAGTTTTAGGTCGTCAGTTTGTTACTAAGGATATGGGCACCCTAAGGTACTTCTTAGGGTTGGAATTTGCTAGGAATAGGCTGGGTCTTGTGATGACCCAAAGAAAATATGTTACAGACATGCTTGTTGAGACAGGTACGATTGGGTGCCGACCCTCTACTACTCCTATGGATCCTAGCATGAAATTATACAATGATGATACAGATGAAGTGGATAAGAGTAGATATAGAG
This sequence comes from Ottelia alismoides, assembly GCA_037367405.1. Lineage (NCBI taxonomy): Eukaryota > Viridiplantae > Streptophyta > Magnoliopsida > Alismatales > Hydrocharitaceae > Ottelia > Ottelia alismoides. The sequence continues at coordinate 26,950 of JAZKJV010006724.1, forward strand.
AGATTGTTGGAAAGCTCCTATATGTTACCATTACCAAACCAGATAACGCATTTGCAGTAAGTCGAGTGAGTCAATTCAAGGAACAACCTCGACAAGTACATATGGATGCTATATACATGATATTGAGGTAAATAAAGTTTTCTCCAGGTGCAGGACTTTTTTTAAGAAAGGAGCAACTCTCAAGGTATCTGCATGTGCTGATGCTGACTATGCAGGGTGTCCTAAGGATAGGAAGTCCACAACGGGCTTTACAGTATTTGTTGGTAGTTCTCTTGTTTCTTGGAAAAGCAAGAAACAAACAGTTGTGGCTAGATCAAGTGTCGAATCTGAGTATAGAGTTATGACACAAGCGAGTACAGAAATGATGTGGGTTCGAGCAGTATTAACAGATTTACATGTAGGTGTTCCACTACCCATGCAGTTACAATGTGATAATCAGGCCGCCTTGTTCATTGCAAACAACCCTGCATTCCACGAGCGAACTAAACAGATTGAGGGAGACTGCCATTATACTAGAGATATGATCCAGAAGGGGTTGAACTCTACCTCACATGTTAGTTCAGAAGAGCAAACAGCAGATATCTTTACCAAGGCATTACTCCGGGGGCCATTCCAAAAATGTTCGTCCAAGCTAAGCATGATTGATATATATGCTCCATCTTGAGGGGGGTGTAGAGATATCTATATGCTTCTATGTACCATGTCGGCTATTTTATTTCTTTATGTCAGTTTCATGTAATTTACCCATAGGTCTCTCCTCTATATAAGAGAGCCTAGGGTTTCTGGAATAAACAAGTTCTCGATTTTTCCCAACAATTGCTTCAACTTATTTGTGTGTAGAGAAATAACTAGGTTTAGCCTTACTTTTATAGCAAATTGGAAGGTGAAGATGTACTCCTAATTAGTGATAAATGGTTGAGATTAAATAATTTTATGTGTGGTCCAAGTAAAATAGAATTTAGAATTAAGAAATCATTTATTAATTCAACAACAACAAAGCCTTCTCCCACATTAAGTAGGGTTGGCTACATGGATTCTTTGCCTCCATTAATATCTATCTTGGGTCATTCTGGGGCTTAGATCCAAAAAACTAAGATCGCTTCATATAGTCTCATTCCAACACTTCTTTTAGGACCTTCTCGCCCTCTCTTAATCGGTCAACATCCTAAAACTCGCATCTCCTAACTGTTGCATCAGCTGACCTCCTTATGCAAATGGCCAAACATAATTCATATCGATGATTGAGATATATATCGACATGATATCAATGATCTCGATTAAAATGGTGAAAATTTTATAATAATTACTTCAAATTCAATAGATATCAATGATATTAGATACATGTCATTGATATATTGCTTGATGTCAGGGAAAAGGATATTCAAGGGGAAATATATAGCATTAACTTGTTGACAAGGTTGCAGAAAGCGGTAGTCGATACCAGGGATCGCCATATCGCGATATATCGCCGATATATCGACGATATATCGATATCGACAGGTCACCGATATATCGCCGATATGGACGATATCGGGTATCGACAGGAGAAAATGCCTAATGGATACCGGGTTTCGACGATATGCGTCGATATATCGCCGATATATCGGCGATATATCGGTATCGACATTGTATCGAAACGATATCGATATCGATATTTCCTTCCTTGGTCGATACTCGGTGGGCGAGGTCACTAAGGATTAATCGGCAGTCGGTCGACTAATCGGATTCAGTCGACCATTAGTCGATTTTGAATTTTTTAATTACTTTAAATATATAAATCAATTTTTATACACATATTCTTATATATTTACATTGATTTGTATATTTTCTATACTATCATAATGAAATAAAAGAAGTAATTGTCTTTAAATATTTCATTAAGCATATTAGAACAAGTTTGCTTTTAAAAAAATCGAAAAACTAAAAAATTAAAAATCTCTATCTAAAAGTTGGCCCGATTAGTCGGACTGACTGACTAATGGCCGACTAGGCCTAGTCGAGTCGGCTACCCCACTGACTCGACTAGTCGGGCCGACTAATCGGCCTAGTCAGCCGACTTTTACAACAGTGCTTGTTGATATGAATATATTGTCAATATACCGACAATATAAGAATATTCCAGTCCATGTGTTTAACCGAGAATTAATGGATGTTCCAAGATGCGTTCCACTCTGCTGGGGTGTTCAGAAAAGTGAAAGTATGAGTAAAAAATTCGATCTTGTGGACGTTTTTGTTTATTGTGTTGTGTGGTCATGTGTCCTACATCACCTATTCAAATAGAGTTGTGTGTGCACCATGTAGATAAGGAGATGTACTCTAAGTTTAATTGAGAAGAAATAAGATAAACATCAAATTGAAGTGTTCTCATGCGGAATAGAAAAATTATTCTGAATTTCTGACTGTCACAAACTACATAAGCAATATGTTTTGATGCTTGTCGATGTGCTTTTTTCATATTATTGTTTTCATCAATATACGGTGGTGAGGATGGATGATACAAGACCCTTTTGGTTTTAACTCATTAGATGTTTGAAGATAAACATGGTCTAGTTCCACACCCACACACAAAAAAAAACCCTAAACCAACCAGCATAAACGAAAATTAGAAGTGAAACTACTAAAAGTGGCACTTTGTGAAACCATATGAATTACTAGTTTGGATATGTAACAACAAAGAAATCATGCAGAAGATACATGAGAAAAAAATAGTCGCGCAAAGGCAAACGAAAAAGGTTATCATACATGATATATGCATAGTTAGATGTGCAAACTGACGGCACAAAGTGCCATGATTTGCAAGCTTAGAGAATAAGAGCAATGCATAAATAAAGAATAAATAGTTGGGTCTACTTTTCAAAAATGCATAGATAAATAGCTTTTGTCATAGCATGCGCCATTGGCTGAACGGAAGCTGATTACGGAAGAATAGCACAAAACCCCTGCCCTTAAATAGCATAGATAATCTGCTTCTAGTTTTTTGATAATTCACTTCGTGAGGTGCGCACTACTTTGAGTGCTTACCTGGTTATTCTCTAAAAAATCAAATAAAGAACATGTTTATTAGGTTGCAAGTTGTAAATATTCAACAAACCATATTATAAAGATAACCTTGTGAATAGCTCTGCGTTGGTCATCATTTAAGCACCTCTCTGACTGAATGTAAGCTATCGCGGGATCCTGACTGAATATACCGCAGCTATCAAACCTAGGAGCCTGTGCCAAGTTGAAGGTGTTAGCAAATACGACTGAGAATAAAGCAACGAGCATTATAGTCCAATTCTCACCTCAAGTTCAACAACGAGTTTTCTGATGCGGGTACTCTGAGCGCTTTGAAGGAATAATTGAATAACATAATACCTTTAGGCAAGGAAATATTAAGGTCAAGGAAATGTTTGGAAGTAAATTATGACAAGGTTATACAATGGAATAAAACCTCATTATTGCATAGGAAGAGGAAACCTCATCCTTGCAAATCCTCCAGACTTCTTGACGGATACTATCTTTCTCAAAGGAGGGATTGCATCCAGGAAGTCTTAGTCGCCGGGAAAGAGATATCTAGAGCGATAACCAAAGGATGGTACTTCAGTTACAACTAAATTGCAGTATAAATAAATGATCAACTATGAAAAGTTTAACTAACATGAGAATAAAAAATGCCAACAGAAATTGTGAAGTGAATACTATCACATGCACATCCAGATCTAATACCTGACTCAGTGTGAGCATCATGCCAAGTTGTGTGCGAATATGGATGGATTGAAGGTGATGGTGGTGAGGAGTTTGGATGCACTTTTCAAAAGCGAAAGGATGATAATGAATTCAAGTCATCGTCAAAGAAATTTATTGCAAATAACAAGGAGAAAGTTACAAACCCCGTCTTAAAAACTCCAGTCATATAACACCAACCGAACAATATTCTCAATATAAGGTTTGGCCAACCAAAAGACCAACTCATTTCTCTGCAACCATATGGCTCAAATAACCGTCATTGTTCCATAATGTTCCCTCTTCTCTGATAAACGCATTCCCCTCCATCGTGCCCTCTTTAAAACTTCTCGAGAAAAAAACAAAGATGTGACCAACCACGGGATCTCATATCCCCTTTGAATGTCCAAAGTAAACAAACAATAGATTAAAGGAAGTGATCAATGTCTTCCCACCCAATCCACCACATCCAATTTGCACTTCCTTTTAAACATTCGTGACAATCCACTTCTTCTCAATCACATAAAGATCTTGACCTTAATGGGCACTTTGACCTTCCAAATGCACCTATAATCGCGTAGTGTTGAAATATTCTACCGTGAAGGGTCAAATACATCACATGTAGACAACAGAATCAGAGAAATCATGTGTGTTCTAGTTTTAGACCTGCAAACAGTAATATAAAATGTAGATATACATTAATTCTAGCATCGGAGAAATTTGCAGCAAAAGTAGGTGCCTAAACACCCAGCACACCATCAGATGAAGACCACAAATCTGCAACCAGAGCACTAGAGTCAGCCGCAGGATCCATCAAAGGAGTGAATAACTCCCAAATGTGCATGGCTCCTGTCCAGTCATGCAGCAAGAAGGAAAAGTACGAATTATCACCCAGCTTTTGCTTTAGAACTCGAAGGCAAAGAGATGGCCACACAAGCAGTATGGCCCTCTTCTCCAAATCCAGGGTCCACCCATAGCAGGAGAACATGATGTTAGTGAAAAACCATTCTCATTGGAGAACAAACGTAAGACCCACTTTGAGAGAAAAGCAATGTTGAACGTCCCAGGTCCTTCACCCCAAAACCTGCATTGTCTTCTGTCCTACAAACCTCACCCTATCTCACCAGTGGCATCCCCCCTCCACATCTCGTGTTAACTCATCCGAGGAATCTTCTCTGCAAACTGCACATTCTCTATGCATACCTGTTGGCAGAGAAATGATGGAAAGCAAGAAAATGGGCAACTGCAAAAAAACCGGAGGCATCAATATAACTATACCTCCTCTATATATAACCTCATAGGCCTAGCCCTCCAACAATCTCTCTAGCAAATATGCTCAACAATGCCAAGCCCAAATAGTTTAGAGGGAGTCTTCCAGTCAGTGTAGGGAGAACGATCGATTAAGCCAAAGAAGCAACATCATCCATATCAAATGGGACAGAAAGAAGAAAACTTCCGGCATTGTTGTAAAAGTCGGCCGACTAGCCCGACTAGTCGGTCGGACAAGTCTAGTCGGTGGGGTGGCCGATTGACTATTGACTAATCAATCAATAGTTGGTTAGCCGACTACTCGCCTGATTAGTCGGCCGATTTTTAGGGTATCCAGTTGGTATGAGAGCAGCAGTCCTAGACTGGTGTTTTAACCTACATCTCGTTGCCTCCACCAGCCCTGTTGCCTCTCCTCGCACATGAGGCACCACTGCAACAAACCCTCGCCTTCTCCTCACGCGTGAGGAACCATCGTGAGTAGACCTACGACTCAAGCGCTATGTGTGTCACCCTCCAACGTCGTGCGCATGTGCCCCTTGCATGCCACCCTCCAACATTGTGCACATCTATCACCGTTGCATCACATCGTGTGCATGCACCGCCGCCGCATGCTTGCGCCACTTGTGCGCCAACAGCAGCGCACTCCGATGCACTCCAACATGCATCTAGTGCGCCTCCAGTGTGCATCCAATGCAGCGTATTCCAGTGTGCATCCAACATGCATCCAGTGCACCTTTGTACACCTCAAGTGTGTTCCAGAGTGCCTCCAGCGTGCATTCAGTGCAACACCCAACATGTTCCACCTGTCAGTGACTTTTTACTGCATATGTCACCCGTTTGCAATCCAAGGACCATACAACGGTGACTTAGGGCACCCATACGTTCGTTTGAGACAACGATGTCTTCTTCTAGGTCACTTTTTAGTGACCTTCGTGACTATGATGACATCTTGTGAGACCAAGACCTTGTACTGGTCTTTTGTGATGGTACAATGTACTTCTATGATCAAATTGAAGGGCACGGAAAGCTATATGCTCTAGTCTCGATTATTCAAGGTGTTCATCGTTGGTCAACGCAAGAATCATATCTTCATCAAAGATTCGACTCAGGAGACAGATAAGGAGTATGACAAGTGGTATGTGGGCAATTGCTAGGTCATCACTTAGATGGCTGAAGAATCTATGATTAATCATATTATCTATTAATTACTATCCTTCTTGATTAAACGATTCAATCAAAATCTTCATTAATTCCGCTTTATTAATAGACCCTTCTCATGTAAATAACCCTTATAATTGTATTAATATTAACCCCTTTTATTTTCTTTATTTTTTATTTTATTTCATATAAAAACTCCAAAAAATAGATTAAATATTGTATATATTTATTTTTGTGTTAAAAAGAAATTAAAATGATAAAAAATATACAACCATTAAAAGTTATTGTTTTTATTCATTAAAAATACTTTCAAAATTTTTGCTTTCTTTATTGACTTTTTGTCCAACATGAAACTTGTAAATCTCCTCGATATCTACAACTTTCATGTTTTGACTATTTGCTAATTCTGCTTCCTTTTATTTCTTTTGTAGTTTCTCATCATTTTCTTTTTTCTGAATAATTTGATTGGGTCACGTGGCGCTCCCTGGAATAGCCATGCGTCCCAGCTCTTTGGCCGTCACGCGCCCTTCCTCCTGGTCGTTCATCTCGCTTTCCCAACCTCCATCCCCATCGTTCCTATATGCCCCTTCTCTCCGCCGTTGGATCTGCCCTCCTGGCATGATCCACACCGCCCCCTTTCATTTCCATCTCAGCCATTAGAGGCGACCCATACAACGATCTGAGTACCCTCCACGTCACCATTATTCCCTCGGCCCTTGGATTATGCCCCTACCCTCATAAAGGTAGTCCATTGCGCTACTTCCCTAGCCCTTCGATAAGATCATCAAATCCGATCTTAACCCTCGCCTCGCACCTCATTCTAGGCTATTGGATCTCCAGATGCAACGACGGAGATTCCGTCTTTCACCTCCTGCATCCCCCTCGCCAGTCGTTACTCCTCGTTGCGCTAGCTCCCCCTTCCTATTTTGGCAGCCACCTCAGCCACTCTCTCCTCTCGATAATGCCTCCTCCATGTCGCCCTCACTCCCCTCCGATCCGCCCGGGCATTAACACACCTCGATCCTATTCATATGCCCACCGACAACGATTGCAAAAACGTCCCCCGCCACTGTAACGTCCGATCTCCACCACCTATAAATAGCCGACCTCCGCCCTCTTCCACTGTCGTCCACCATTTCTCTGACCTAGGGATAGGCCCGCTCCTCTCTCCTGTGATAGAGGAGCAGAGGATCGAGGGCCGACGACCCCCTCCATCGTGGTGTCGACCCTTGGCCGCCATGGACAAGTCACGGCAGTCACGCTCGCCGTTGAGCTCCCTACTCCGACCAAGCAGGTTGAGCGAAGACACCGAGTGGTGGTCTGCCCAAGCCGCAACCTCTACCATTCTTCTCCGGTCAGGTAAACTTCTCATCTTGTTCTTTCTTCGTTTTCTCTTATTTTTCCCGATGCACACACTCATCATCCCCATCAATTAAACTCGCCATTCGCCTCAGTTATTTGAGCTTATTTACTTAGATATCTGGGGTCCGAGTCGTGTTCCTGATCACCAAGGACATTGTTTTTGTCTTGTTGTCATGGATGACTATCTCTAGACTTTCTTGTGTCTTTTCGTTAAAAATAAGTCTGAGGCAAGGAATGTCATTAAAACATTTATTAATAAAATAAAGAGCATTTTCTCTGCTACTGTCAAGTATTTGCGATATGACAATGCCTTAAACTTATGCACATTACAGCTATCTGAGTACCTCAGGTCTCTTGGCATCGTACACCAGACCTTGTGTGCCTACACATCCTAGCAAAACGATGTTGCTGAATGCAAAGACCGTCATTTACTCGATGTGACCCGAACTCTTTTGATTCAGCCCCTCACTCTTACTGCGGTGATGTGGTTCTCACAACTTGCTACTTTGTGAACCGTATGCCATCTACTGTTTTAGGGGAAGATGTTCCTTTCTCGATTGTGTTTCCCAATGACATGTTCTCCCTTACACCTCAAGTGTTTGGTTCCGTGGCCTTTCTTCACAACCTGACGCATGGTCATGACTAGCTCTCTCCTAGGGATGTTAAATGTCTCTTTGTCGGCTACTCTCGAACCCAGAATGGGTGCCGTTGTTTTGATTCGCTTCAACGGAGATACTTTGTCAGTGTTGATGTCACTTTATTTGAGTCTATTATGTATTTCTCTCCTACAGGTGACAGGATAACTCCATCTAACATTGGCGAGGAGGTATACATGCCTCCTCCTACAGCTCCACCACCTCCAGTTTTTACTCTGCCTCCACCACCTCCGGTACCTACACTTGCTCCTGTGGCTGCCCCAAGATCGCCACCCAGTATTGTAGAAATATTTCTTATTTCTGTACGGTTTCCTTATTTCTCTTTATGTTCTGTTCTCCTATGTAATATACCCATAGGTCTCTCCTCTATATAAGAGAGCCTAGGATTCCAAGGAATAAAATGACTCTTTTATTTTTCCCAACATGGTATCAGAGCAGCGGTCCTAGACCGGAGATCTCATATCCTAACCCTACCACATATGTTGCCCCCTTTTGTCTCCTTCGGCGTTGCCGCCGCTGTCGTCGTCTCTCTCTCCCTTCTGCCACCGTTGAGCCCTCTTCCTCCTTTGGGCCGCCACTAGGCCGATCTCCCTCTCTCGCATGTCCTCTCTCTTGCCACCGCCAGGACGGTTCTCTCTCTCTCTCTCTCTCGATTTTGTCATGCTGTTCACCTTTGTGTGCATGGTCCCCGCTGTCACTGGCCTCTACGACCTCTCTTGCTCGTACCAATGCTCGATCGTGTTGATGGATCTGATCGTATAAGTCTACATATGCGATCAGATTCTTATATGTCTATGCAGACACCCACTCTGTGGTTTACAAAACCTAGTGATCTTCATTCGACGATATGTCAGAAAACAAAGATGACATACCCGCCACAGGCGCCTTCAGAGGTCCAACGCCAATTGTCAAGATGGACGGGACGAACTATGAGCTATGGACTATGCAGTTCAAGAGCCTTATGAAGTCTAATGGTAAGAAGCATATTCTTACCGAGAGGAGCCGGTGGAGAAAACTGGGGTTAACGCCTCGTGGGAGGTGGATGATGCTTATGTCAAAGTTTTGCTTTAGGTACATTGACGATAGAAATCGCCAATGATGTCTTACATCAGCCCATTGTTAAGGCGATGTGGGATATCCTTGCAGCAACTTATTCTCAGACAAGGAATGAGACCAAGATCCTCCAACTCCAGCATGATATATTTACTGTCAAGCATAGCAGACGACCTCTTCATTCATTGTATACTTCCTTGTGCGGGATGTTTGAGAAGCTCCACAACTTCATGCCTCTCATGGCTACTCCAAAGCAACAGAAGACATATAGGAATGCTACCATGGTCGGTGTATTCCTAGCAGCCCTCGATCCTGAATATGATGTTGCTCGCTCCCAGATCCTCGCAGATGCTACTGTCCCTCCCATGAAGTAAGACTTCCGCAGACTTTGCAAGATTATTGTCTCATCCGCTACTAGTAGCCAGACTTCTTCGATAATGACAGCCTCTCGAGGTAGAGGAGGCTCCTCTTTTTTCCGTGGGCATGGACCTCGAGGTAGAGGTCGCATTCATCAGCCCTACACTTACTGCCATCATCCAGGTCATACAGAGGATACATGCTACTCTAAGCATGGCTTCCGTGCATCAGCTCGCGTCGCGGAGCAAGCTGACTCATCAATTGTTGCTCCTTTAGATCAGAGATATGATGACCTAGTTTCTCAATTGAGGGACATTATGCCCTCAGGAGGTTCCACTGCCTACTTGTCTGCTCCAGATGTTGTTGCCTCTTCCAGTGCCAGTACCTCAGGTAGCATCTTTGCCTTTACATCTTGTCATGTGCCTGATATTACAGATTGGATTATGGACACTGGACTACACATCATTTGTGTGGAGATAGAGATCAGCTTACAACTTACAAACATATCCCTCTAGGGAGGACAGTAGTCATTGCTGATGGGACTCACTCCCCGATTACTAGACAGGGGGAGTGTAATTTGACACCTTCGATGACACTACAGAATGTGTTGCATGCTCAAGATTTTTCTATGAATCCATTGTCCATTAGCCAAATTAAGGACTTGCATGTAGAGCTAATTTTGACCCATCGTCTCTTATTTTTCAGGACATCCTTACGGCAGGGTGATTGGTTGTGGTGTGAGCAGGGAGGTCTCTACCGCCTTGTTCGAACCCTATATGCTGGCCTTTCCTCCCATTCCACAAAATTTGTTTCACCTTTCATGTGGCATCTGTGTTTCAATCATTTTCCACTTCAAAAGCTTCATCAAGTTCTTCCTCAGATTGCACCTCGTTCCTCTTTTGAATGCGAGGCGTGTCAGTTGGGAAAGCACCATCGCTCGGTGTTTCCCAGTAGTTAGAGTCGGAGCAGTAGTTCTCCTTTTGAGTTGTTTCATGTTGATATTTGGGGTCCAAGTTGTATCCCTGATCATCGAGGACACGGGTTTTATTTAGTTGCAATGGATAATTTCTCGCGTTTGTCATGAGTCTTTTTGTTGAAGAATAAATCTGAGGCTGAAAATATCATTACAAGATTTATAAATGAAGTACAGAATATTTTTTCTTCTTTCGTTAAAATTGTGAGGACTGATAATGCATTGGAATTATGTAACTCGCAATTCTTTGTTTCTCACGGCATCATTCATCAGACTTCTTGTGCCTATACCTCTCAACAGAATGCCGTTGCTGAGAGAAAGCATCGACATTTATTTGATATCACTTGTACGCTTCTTATTCAGAATCATTCCCCGCATTCATTTTGGGGTGATGCGGTTCTTACGGCATGCTATCTGGTGAATCGCATGCTTCGTCTGCTCTAGGTGAGAAAATTCCTTTCTCTATGGTGTTTCTAGATAAAGAGTTGTTCTCGCTTACTCCACGTGTATTTAGTTCAGTGGCGTTTGTTCACAAGTTGTCTCCAGGTCTTGACAAGCTCTCTCCTATAGTTGTCAACTGTGTTTTCGTTGGGTACTCTGGGAAGCAGAAGGGATGTAGATGCTATGATCCACTTAACAAAAAATATTATGTTAGCGCAGATGTTACATTCTTTGAGTCGTTAATGTATTTTTCCCCTAGAGGCGACATGCTTACTTCTTCTAAGTTAGATGATGAAATTTATATGCCACCACCTTCACCATCTCCTACCACGCCTCAACCATCGCCTCCTACTTCTCTGTCACACTCGCCATCATTACCGCATTCACCACCTCTCACATCTCATGTTGTTGTCATTCCACTCTTACCATGCTTTTATACCCGTCGGCCTCCTTCTCACAGTCAACACCCGTCATCCAAGAACCATTAAATGGTCAAGTGGTAGATTGGTAAGGCAATTATTTTGACAACTTCAGGTACAGTAGGAAAACGCGGATCAGCACGTCGGGGATGGCTTTTCGAGCGGGTTCGGGAGCGGGAGCGGGAGCGGGTGCGGCGGGTGTGTCGAGGAAGCATTCTCAGAAACGCGTGTGGGTTCCGAAGCAGATCGGTCATCGGCACGGCGATCAGGTGGGTGCCACTCGTCAACCAGGGCTGCGTTCGAGTGTCACTATCAAAGACGAAGGTAACAAGGATGGGTGGGTGAAGGTCGCTCACTCCAAGCCCGGCAGGCGGTGTTTTCGCTGCGCGGGAGTTGGTCATCTGGCGTCTGCATGCTCGGCGCCTCCTCGATGCTTCCGGTGCGGTTGTGTCGGGCACCGCTCATCCTCGTGTAGGGAAGTGCTTACGGATCTCCGGCGGCCCAAGCGCTCCTCTCGTTTGGAGGACCCTCACCGTGGGCGACGTTCCTCGGCATTACGGGACTCTCGCTCTTTTGCTCAGGTGGCTTCTGCCAGCATTGGGGCCGCTTCGTATAAAGGGAAGAGCATTCCTTCCCCTTCGACTTCTGGTTCCGGGGATACGGGTATTCCTTCTTTTCCAGCGAAGCTTGTCTGTGAGAAGTCGCAAGCGATGGATGGTCCTCCGGCGGGGGGTTCTTCGGCTCCTCCGGCTTGGGCGAGCTCCGGTCTGAAGGCGGTGGATGCCAATCATGGTGTGGCGATTGGCGTGGTGCAGCAGCGGGGCTTCGACCGCGAGGCGATCCAATCGGCAACTCTTCTTCTCCTGGGCGAGGGCTTCTCGGGGGATTTCTTCTTCTTGGATGACACTAGATGCTGTGTGCGAGGACTTTCCCCGGAGCAACGGGAAATCCTCCTTTATCGCTCGGATTCGTCGGTGGTTAAATGGCGTCGACCTCGGGTCGCTGATGGTGCATCTTTAGCCTCCGAGAGATGTGTGGTGGAGGTACGTGGAGTACCATTCCTATCTCGTTCGGCTCATTGCCTCTCCAAGGTTATTCGCAGCTGGGGCCAGGTGGTGGCTATCTTGGACGATGGCCTGTCACCCGGGTCGGATTGGTCTTGCACAAGGATTCTGGTGGAATGTTCTTCCAACCTATGCCGCTCCATGTCTGGCAAGACTTTTTCGGAGATATTGGATCTTGGCAGATGGTCCTTCAAGCTCGAGTTCTTCTTTCCGCCGCCGGTGGCTTCGTCAGCGCTCTTCTCCGCTGGGAGCGACGCCCCCGGGTTCCACGACGGCGGTTCATCTTCGAAGGCCCACGTGTCATCCTCGGTGGTTTCCGATGCGTCGCTGATGCATGGCGACCCTTCGACTTCGCCGCCTGTGCCTAGATTCGCGTGTGCTCTTGGACGGGCGCCCTCTCACGTGCCTAGGGGCTTTTTCGAGGACGATCCGCGCCCGGTGGATTTATCTGACATTCCCTTTTCGAAGAGATGCGGCTACACCCCGTGCTTCGAGGTGGCGTTTCCAATTCCTCCTTCCGGATCGGTTCCTATTCGAACCATCTCGTGGGTCGGGTCTGACCCGGATATGTTTGGAGAATCTCTTATGTACTACGAAGAAATTCCTTGCCCTAATCCTATTTCAGCGATCCCCTTCTATCAGTCGCCGTGCTATGAAGACTGTAGTCCTTCTTCCACTCTATCTTCGCCTTCTCTGCTGGCGATCGAGCCGGGCTCCTCGGAGGTGGCCCCCGAGCACGGTAATGACGCTATCCCTATTCTTTATGGGCAGCCTCCTTCTGCTTTTGGGCTCTATAGGTCTTCTGCCGATCAAGGGGATTCTTCTTCAAATGCTACGCCGCTTTCTACAACCCGAAGTGCAGCCTCATGGAACTCTTGGAACGCTTCGATTGCTTCCCCGACTAGATATGGAGTGGTTTATGCTCGGCGCCTGGACCCCTCACTCGAGGGGATATCTCCTCCGCCGATTCTATTATCTCGGGAGGCGGTGGCGGAAGCGGCTGGACTTCGCCGGTTGAACCATCGCCGCGCTTAAGTTTAGCGTATCCTCGGTCACTTTTTGGGACAATTTTTGTAATATTTAATGAAGCTTCTCTCTTGGAATGTCCGTGGTCTGGGTGACCCTATTCGTCGCAGGGCTTTGGGCTCGCGATTGGTTGATTGGGATTGTGATGTCGCTCTGCTATAGGAATCAAAGCTCGCTGGAGTTGATGACGTGCTTTGGAGATCTTTTGGGGCGGGGCCGGTGGATGCCTTCTGTTCTTTGGACGCGATCGGTTCTTCTGGCGGCGCTATTGTGGCTTGGAGATCTTCAAACTTCTCTTTATCCTGCTCTCGCATGGGACGTCACTCTATCTCTATAATCCTTGTGCACGTGGCCACTAACGTACCTTTGGCTTTCTCTTGTGTCTATGCGCCTTTATGCCACACTGCACGTCGTGATTTATGGGAGGACTTACTTGGTGATGCTGCGGCTTTTGGGGATATTCCGTGGATTTTGGGGGGGGATTTTAATGTTACCTTGCTTTCAACCGACCGTCCTCGTGGTAGGGGGGGAAGGGATCCAGGTTCTGTCGATTTTTTGGACTTCATCAATCATTTGGCTCTGGAAGATTTGGTAGCCGCGGATATCATATACACTTGGCGTAATAACTCATCTCGATCTCGGCTCGACCGGTTTTTGGCTAATTCGCGTTGGATGGATGCTTTTCCCTTGTGCTCGGTTTCCTCTCGTCCTCGGTCTTTTTCGGACCACAGCCCCATTATGTGGGATTCGGGCGAATCGTCCCGGCCGCGTGGTATTTTTCGTTACGAGAAGAGCTGGCTTTTGGAGCCTAATTTCAAGGAGATGGTGCGACATCATTGGTCTCAGACGTCTTTTATGGGTAATGCGGCTCATCGCTTTGCTCTTAAACTATCATCCCTGCGACGAGTTCTTGCCTCCTTCAAATTTTCTACGCGTCAGGCTCGGATGTCCGTTCGTAACGAGGCCGAGGCGACTATTATTAGATTGGATCGCGTGGAGAATGTCAGGGAGCTATCCCCGGAAGAATTAACCGAGAGATCATCGGCTGCCCACATCGTTTCGGAGGATGACAGGAAAAGAACCATTGAATGGAGACAACGCTCGCGTATTCGTTGGATCAAGGACGGGGATGCTAATACCGCTTATTTCCACCGGGTCGCTAGTGCACGTAAACGCACTAATGCTATTACTTCCATTGAGATTGGGGACGCTATATATCGATCTGACCGCGACATGAGCTCGGCCTTGGTTAATTACTTCAAGAATTTTTTCAATCGTCTCCCCTCTTCTCCATGGCAGTGGATGGCTCCCGGTATCACCTCGCTCTCTTCATCGGATGCTGCTATTCTTTCTCGGCCTTTATCTATGGACGAGCTTAAGGGTGCGACGTGGGACCTTAACGCCGACGCTTCTCCTGGGCCAGATGGGTTCCCTATAGCCTTCTATAGGGACTTTTGGGACGTTATCGGCAACGACGTATTGGAGGTGGCCCTCGAATTCTGCGAGGGGAATCATGGATTCAACAGAATTAATCGAGCTTCTTTGGTTCTCATTCCGAAATCCCACGGTGCGCGTCGTATTGAGGATTTCCGCCCTATTGCAATTTCCAATGGCATTTACTTGATCATCGCGAAGGCTTTGGCCCGTCGAATGGCGCCTTTCCTTGGCTCTCTCATCTCTCCCTGCCAAGCTGCCTTTGTCCAAGGGAGGCAAATCGCTGATTGCTATGCTCTTGCCTCAGCTATCATCGACGGTTGGCACAGAAATGGAACGAAGGGGATTTTATGGAAAATTGATTTTGCTAAGGCTTACGACTCCTTGGACTGGCGATTCCTATGGTCAGTTTTGAAATCTCGGGGCTTCCCCCCGCTGTGGATCTCATGGATCCGTCGCTGTGTAACTACGGTTTCCTTCTCCCTATCTATTAATGGTCGGTCGTCTGGGGGACTCTTCCAGCCTAGAAGGGGGGTTCGTCAGGGATGTCCCCTTGCCCCTCTTCTTTTTGTTTTGGCGGCGGACGTGCTGCCACAGATGATTCAAGGTGTAACCAGCGCTGGTCTTACTCGCGGATGCTCCATGGGTGACCTCCATATCCCGCTCCTACAATATGCGGACGACACCTTATGTTTTATTGAGGGGGACAGCCCTCATTATGCAGGAATGGCTACTACGGTCCAATTATTTTGTGAAATGTCGGGCCTCCGCATCAATGAGGACAAATCGAAATTTGTGCCCTTTGCTCTTTCGCCTCCGGACGTTGGGGAATGCTCCTCCATTTTGGGGGTTGTTCCCGGGGCATTACCGCTGGATTATTTGGGATTACCTCTCTCGGTGGGAAGGGCGCGGTTGCGCGATTATCAGAGGGTGGTGGCGAAGGTTGAGACTCGGCTGGCTGGCTGGCGATCTTCATTGCTCTCTCGCGGGGGGCGATTGGTACTTCTTAAATACGTCCTTTCGGCTATACCTATTTATTTCTTATCGGCGCGCGGTCTGCCAAAGGGGATTAGGGTTCGCCTGGAGAAATATATGAGGGGATTCCTTTGGGGTAAGAACGGTTATGCAAGAAGAGGGATCCATCTGGTCGCTTGGGATGACATTGCGCGTCCTAAACGCGACGGGGGTCTGGGTGTTCGGCGGCTGGAGGTCATACGTGACGCGTTTCTTCTCAAATGGGCGTCGAGGCTTGTTAGCAGGGATGATGGTTTCCTTGTGCGATGCCTTCGCACGGCGGCGGGTAATGCCTTTCTCTCCGCTTTTGACGGACAATCTCACGATCATTCTCCCCTCTTTTGGCGCGAGGCCTTCGCTATCTTCAACCGCAATCGGTCCTTGTTTCGGCCGTCTCTCGGCGATGGGACCTCCTTCCGCTTTTGGACTACGGATTGGTCTGGTAAGGGCATCTTCATGAACCTTTTTCCGAGACTTTTTGCGCTGGCAAGGGACAAATATGCTTCGGTGGATTCATGCTGGACCAATGGATCTTGGTGCCCGATCTTGGTCGACTCTCTCTCTACTCAGCGACTTATGGACTTCAGCTCTCTGATGACCTTACTCGTCGACGCCCCTACTCCATCGGGGGGTCGTGATCACTTCACGTGGGGTGAGGGGTCCTTTTCTTCGAAGAAGGCATATTCTGCTCTTCTCCCCATCGCTGTACATACGGAGGCATCTTTTATTGGTCACTGCAATCTCATATGGGGTCTCAGGCTTCCGGAAAGGATTGGTATATTTCTGTGGATCCTTAGGCGTGGTCGTCTTCTTACTCGCGATCGTATGGTATCTCTCTTCCCAAACCTTCCCAATCTTTGCGGGTTGTGCGATTCGGCGGTGGAGACGGCCGACCATCTATTTCTTCACTGCGACCTTGTGCGGCCCATATGGGATGACGTTGCCTGGTTGAATCATTCGTCGATGGAGTCTTTCTGGGATAGCCTTGCAACTGCTGCAAATCGTCCGAGGTCGGAGAAACTGATCCCCATCGCGCGCATTTGGAGTATCTGGCTGGGAAGAAACAAAGCTATCTTCGCGGGACAGAGATTCTATATTGAAAATATCAGCATTGATGCGAATCGCTTTTGTATGGACTGGTCATCTGTGTAACTTTTTCTCTTAGGGGGCGATTGGTATCATTATTGATATCATTTCCCCTTTCCTCCATTTTCTGTTCCCTCTGTAAGTATTTTCTTTTCATAAGCCTTAATAAACTGGGGCGAACACCTACGGGTGTCTCCCCCTTTTTTGGAGTGTCAAAAAAAAAACACCCGTCATCCAGCACGACCAAGATATGTTCTGAATATATTGTTTCTAATGATGGGTCTAACGAGGCTTCTGGGCAAGATCCTATGCAAGATAATTTACAGATTGAAGAAGTTCCCAATGATCTGGTTGTTCCCATTGCGCTTCGCCTTGCGAAGCATGGTTGTGCCTCATATCCCCGCCTCTCAGGTTACGTTTGACCGCCTTACAAGGGAATTTCGAAGGTTTGCTATTGCTCTAGTTGTCGTGGACATACCATAGAATTTCAGGAGGCCTTGAAGGACAGTTGTTGGCATCTAGCCATGGAAGAGGAGATGACTGCCTACAGTCACGAGGTACCTGGAGCTTGGTAAATGCTCCTACTAGCATCTGTTGTCAGTTGCAAATGGTTGTTTACTATTAAACACCATGCAAATGGGAGCCTTGATCGTTACAAGGCAAGGCTAGTGGTACGAGGATTTACACAGACTTATGGTGTCGATTATCTGGGTACTTTCTCTCATGTTACTCGCCACTCCACGCTATGTGTTCTACTTTTTGTTGATGTGGTTCGTGATTGGCCTTCATATCAGCTCGATGTTAAAAATGTTGTCCTGTATGGTGATCTTCAGGAGGAAGCCTACATGCAGCAGCCTCCGGGGTTTGTTGTTGAGGGGGAGTGTCAGCAAGTTTGTAGACTTCACAAGGTCATATATGGTCTTAAGCAGAGTCCCAAGGAATGGTTTCAGAAGCTCTTGGATCTGATTGAAAAGCAGGGGTTTAAAAGGTCAAATGCAGATCATTCATTATTTGTGCAGAGAATACCCAAAGGTACAATTATTATGGCGAATCTGAAACAAACTGTTGTTGCTAGGTCATTGTCGAATCTGAATATAGGGCTATGGCGCAAGCAAGAACAGAAATGATGTGGGTTCGAGCAGTGCTAGCAGATTTACATACCCCATTCCTATGCAGTTACAATGTGACAACCAAGCTGCCATGTTTATTGCAAACAATCCTGCATTTAATGAAAGAACGAAGAACATTGAAGTAAACTATTATTATACAAGAGATATGATCCAGAAGAGTTCGATTTCGATCACTCATGTTAGTTCAGGAGATCAAACTGCTGATATCTTCACCAAGCCATTGCTCAGAGGACCGTTCCAGAAATGTTCATCCAAGCAGAGCATGATCGACATCTATGATCCATCATGAGGGGGAGTAGAAATTTTTCTTATTTCTGTATTGTTTCCTTATTTTTCTTTAGGTTCTGTTCTCCTATGTAATTTACCACAAGTCTCTCCTCTATATAAGAGAGACTAGGGTTCCAAGGAATAAAATGACTCTTCTATTTTTCCCAACAAGTACCTTGACTAGATTTTTGCCACGTGTTTTTACTCGCAGGTCTCACATTGTTCCCTCTGCTCATGGGTCTATCCACTCATCCAGCACACCCCAGGTACGTAATGAGCACATGTTTCTACTGATGGCACTACTGACTTGTCTATGCAACATGATGTCTATACAGGATGAGCAGGTGCCCTCTCAGGAGGGTAATTTACAGGTTCAGCCCGTTCAGGAGATGGATGATGATCTACATGTGTCTATTGCTCTGCAGAAGCAGAGGCGTACTTGTGTTATATATCCTCTTGCAGCTCATGTCTCCTTGAGTAAACTCTTAGAGGACTTCAGGAGATTTGTGGTTGCACTATCTGTCGTGGAGATACCACGAACATATTAGGAGGTCATACAAGACAGACGGTGCCATCTTACCATGGAGGAGGAGATGGTTGTGCTACAGTCGCATGGCACTTGGAGCATTGTTACAGCTCTGACATGAGTATTTGTTTGCTGCTGAGGGAGAGTGTCAGAAGGTTTGTGTTGGGAGAAACGTTTTTCATACGATAGAAGAGACCCTAGGCCTCTTATATAGGAGAAAAGCCCTGGGTTAATTACATAAGAGAGACATACCAAAAATAGAAAACTAACATAATTATCTCAACAACTACCATAATTATCTCAACAATCTCAACACTCCTCCTCACGCTGGAGCATAGATATCTATCATGCTCAGCTTGGTACAACACTTCTGGAAAGGGCCTCTAGTAAGTGCCTTGGTAAAGATATCAGTTGTCTGATCTCCAGTAGAAACATGAATGGTAGATATGAGACCTTTATGAATCATGTCTCTAGTGTAATGGCAATCCACCTCTATATGTTTAGTTCGTTCATGGAAAGCAAGATTATTGGCAATAAACAGAGCTGCTTGATTATCACATAACAGTTGCATAGGAAGAGGAACCTCAACAGCAAGGTCCGTCAATACGGATCTAACCCACATCATCTTTGCACTTCCCTGTGCCATGGCCCTGTATTCAGATTCTGCACTGGATCTTGCAACCACTGTCTGCTTCTTGCTTTTCCATGAAACAAGGGAGTTGCCTACAAAAACAGCAAAGCCAGAAGTAGACTTCCTGTCTTTGGGGCACCCTGCATAATCTGCATCTGCACATGCAGTCACCTCAAGGGATGTATCCCTGCTGAAGATAAGACCAGTACCAGGTGAGTTCTTCAGATACCTCAAAATCATCTGAACCACATCCATATGCACCTTCCTGGGTTGCTCCATGAACTGGCTAACTTTGCACACTGTAAAGCAAATATCTGGTCTGGTGATGGTGGC
This sequence comes from Ottelia alismoides, assembly GCA_037367405.1. NCBI lineage: Eukaryota > Viridiplantae > Streptophyta > Magnoliopsida > Alismatales > Hydrocharitaceae > Ottelia > Ottelia alismoides. The sequence goes on from JAZKJV010006724.1 coordinate 46,854, forward strand.
ATATAAGAGCTTCCCAACAAGCTCTTTGTATCTCCTGCTGTCAACCTCTTTAGTGTCATCATCATACAATCTCACACCTGGATCCATAGGAGTAGTAGCAGGTTTGCATTCTGTCATACCTGTCTCAGAAAGCAGATCCATCACAAACTTTCTCTGGGTCATCACAAGACCACGCTTATTCCTTGCAAACTCCAGTCCAAAAAGTATTGAAGAGTGCCAAGATCCTTGGTCACAAACTGGGTACCAAGGAATTCCTTGGCAGTCTGAATGCCCTGCTCATCATCCCCTGTGACAATGATATCATCTACATAGACAAGAATAGCAATGGTACCTCTCTGTGTCTTCTGGACAAAAAGTGAATGATCTGCAGTAGACCGTACAAACCCCTGTTGCTCTATTAGCTCCGATAGCTTCTGGTACCAAGCTCTAGGGCTCTGCTTAAGGCCATAAATCTCCTTATGGAGCCTGCATACCTTCTGGGACTCCCCCTCAATAGCAAACCCTGGTGGTTGCTGCATATAAACTTCCTCCTGTAGATCCCCATATAGGAATGCATTCTTCACATCAAGCTGATAAAGAGGCCAATCCCTGGAAGCTGTAACTGACAGAAGGATACGAAGCATTGAGTGTCGGGCTACTGGGGAAAAGGTATCCTGGTAGTCCACCCCATAGGTTTGGGTGAACCCACGTACCACAAGTCTCGCCTTGTAGCGATCCACACTGCCATCTGCTTTGTGCTTGACTGTAAATACCCACTTGCAGCCGACTACAGAGGCACCCAAAGGAGCAAGAACAAGACTCCATGTACCCCGCGACTGCAAGGCTGCCATCTCCTCTTTCATGGCCATACGCCACCTATTGTCCTGTAACGCCTCCTGATATGTTCGTGGGACAGTAACTGCAGATAGTCCCACAACAAAGCGCATGTACTCTTCTGAAAGATGATCCAAACTAACATGTGCAGCAAGAGGGTAAGTAGCACACTGACGACGAGGCTTCCTCAAAGCAATGGGAACCTCCAGGTCATCATCCACACTGTTCTGTATAATTGTCTCAGCCTGTGATCCATCCAAAAGACCATCAGATGAAATAATATGTTCATAACATACCTGAGGCATGTTGGATGATGTAGAGGGCATATGAGCAACGGGGTGAGTAGAAGACCTACGAGTGTAAACACGTGGCAAGAATTGAGGTGGAGGTGGAGATGGAGATGGAGGTGGAGAGATTTGTGGTGGAGTAGGCAGAGTTGGAGGAGAAGGAGGTGGTGGAGGAACAACCACATCTTCTTCAGAACTACCATTGGACAATCTGTCACCTGTAGGAGAAAAATACATAATAGACTCAAAAATTGTGACATCAGCACTCACATAATATCTCCGTCCTACAGGATCGAAACAACGATACCCTTTTTGGGTACGAGAATATCCAACAAAAACACATTTGACCGCTCTGGGTGAGAGCTTTTCACGACCAGGAGCAAAATTGTGGACAAAGGCGACGCAATCAAAAACTATGGAAGTGAGAGTAAATAGGTCCTTCTTGGGAAACGCAATCAAGAAGGGAACCTTTTCTCCTAGCATGGTAGAAGGCATCCTGTTTACTAAGTAACAAGCTGTAAGAACAACATCTCCCCAGAAAGAATGGGGAGCTCAACTCTGAATCAAAAGTGTCCGTGTGACGTCTAGAAGGTGACGGTGTTTGCGTTCAGCTACACCATTCTGCTGTGACGTATGAACACAAGAGGTCTGATGAATAATACTAATAGATCTGAGAAATGCAGATAATTGTAAGGTAGAGAATTCCAAGGCATTATCCATACGAATAATTTTAACATTAGCGGAGAAAATGTTTTTGACCTCAATAAGGAAAGACTTGATTAGAGCACCAGCTTCAGACTTATGTTTTAACAAAAACACCCAAGATAGTCTAGAGTAATCATCAACAGCAACCAAATAAAAACGATGTCCCTGATGATCAGGAACACGACTAGGACCCCAAATATCAAAATGAAATAACTCAAACAAACTGACTACTGTCACGACTCTGACGAGACGGAAATGAAGAGTGATGGTACTTTCCAAACTGACAGGCTTCACAATCCAAGGTAGTACGAGTAGATAATTGAGGTAGAACATGACACATCTTCTGAAGAGGAAGATGTCCAAAGCGTAGATGCCACATGAACGGTGAAACAGAACCAGAAGGAATAACAGCGATCCCAGCAAGAGATGGTATGGTAAGCTTGTACAATCCTCGCTGCTCACGGCCACCACATCCAATCACCATACCCGTTAGTATGTCCTGAAACACAAGGGAAGATGGATCAAATATGACATGACAATGTAAATCTTTGTAATTTGACTAATAGACAAAAGATTCATCTGAAAGGCTGGAGCATGTAAAACGTTCTGCAAATGAAAAGAAGGAGCTAGAACAATCTCCCCCTGACCAACAATAGGTAGTCGAACTCCATTAGCAATCACCACGAATCGACCAGAGGCAATCGGGTTGTAGGAAGTAAATTGTGCTCGATCTCCACACATATGATGAGATGCTCCCGAATCCACAATCCAATCAGTCAAATCAGAGCTGCTACAACTCATAAGGGCATAAGTAGTACCTGAGGAGCTAGACGAGGCTTTGGCAGTAGCCGCAGCATCAGAGGAAGTCGCAGCCGGAATAATGGGAGCGGACATCATCTCGCGAAGTTTAGAAACAATATCATCCAAGCGAGCATCTTGGGATGGAGCCAAGGTAGGTTCTGTCTGTTCAGCAACCCTTGCAGAGGCTGGATATCCATGCTTCTGAAAGCATGTCTCCTCAGAGTGACCAGGACGATGGCAATAAGAACATGGGCCACGCTAACAGCTACCACCACGACCACGAAGACCACGTCCTCGAAACTAGGAAGATCCTCCCCTTCCCCGTGAGACGGCCATAGCGGAGGGATTCGGAGCGACAATAGTGGGAGTAGTGGTAATCCGACTGAGTCGCTTGTATACTTCTTCCATAGAGGGTATCGTCTCTCCAGTTAGAAGCTGTGTACGTACTGCATCATATTCGGAATCAAGAGAGGATAGGAACACCCCTGTCATAGTGGCGTTCCGATACTGTTGTCGTTGCTCGGTGCTGGCAGTAATAGGCATGAAGCTGTGTAGACGTTCAAACATGCCGCGAAGATGAGAAAAATGCAAATGAAGCGGGCGACCATTCTGTTTAGTTGAGAAAATGTCAAACTGTAACTGAAGAATCTTGCTCTCATTCTTGGCTTGCCCATATGTGGCTGCTAAAATATCCCACATAGCCTTTGCGGTGGGTTGGTTGACAATATCGTTGGCAATCTCCGTGGTGAGCGTCCCGGAGAGCCAAATACGAGCATAAGCATCATCTTGCTTCCACGAAGCATTGGCCCCAGTTTTGTCCGCCGGTTCGGATTCGGTGATAATGTGTTCTTTGTTGTGGCACTGCATAAGAGTGCGAAACTGCATGGACCATAGTTCATAATTGGTCTCATCCATCTTGACTATTGGTGCAGGTCCTTTGAATGCACCAGAAGAAGAGAACACGTCACTTTTAATGTCGGACATTGTATCAATGAAATGAACCTCGGACAACTGAGGAGTAGATCAACCGAATAATGTCTACACAAGCATGAAGAGGAGTGGTTGTATATGTAGACTTATACAACCATTCCTATGCAGTTTATTAAGGTCTAGTGGCGTTTAGATGTGATATGGAAGACCAAAAACACCACCGACAACCAAAATCAGACCAATAGATTGCAAAACAGGGGCTGGAATACCAGTTTCAGATCACGGGAAGTCAACCGGAGCGCACTCAGCACTTGTTGGACACCCCAGCCGAGCACAGGAGGGGGGGGGGGTTGCGGCACCTCGGGATGGCAGGGTCGGCCCAAGCGGCGGCGTAGGAGGCTGGAGGAGCCCTGGCGGCGGGCCGGCGGCGCAGGTGGCTGGGGAAAACCCAGGCAGCGGCGCAGAAGGGCTGGACCGCCTTAGGGCAGCAGCGGTCGGCGGGGGGAGGGCCCTAGCTGGGCTGCGGCGACGTCGAGAGGAGGCGGGGGGAGGGGGTTAGGGTTAGGGTTTTGGGTGGGATACGGGAACCCCGGTCTAGGACCGTTGCTCCGATACCATGTTGGGAGAAACGTTTTTCATACGATAGAAGAGACCCTAGGGCTCTCTTATATAGGAGAAAAGCCCTGGGTTAATTACATAAGAGAGACATACCAAAAATAGAAAACTAACATAATTATCTCAACAACTACCATAATTATCACAACAATCTCAACAGTTTGCATGCTCCATGAGACGATCTATGGCCTTAAGTAGAGTCTAAAAGCATGGTTCCAGAAGCTCTCAGACTTGATAGAGCGGCATGGGTTCGTGAGATAGATTGGCAATCATTCACTATTTGTTCAGAGGACTCAGAAATATAGTTGCCATACTTGTTTATGTTGATAATAGCATTGTTACATGAGATGATGAGCAAGGCATCCAAGCTGCTAAGGATTTCCTATGTTAGCAGTTTGTGACCAAGGACCTTGACAATCTATGCTATTTCCTTGGACTCGAGTTTGCTAGGAACGAGCGAGGTCTGGCGATGTCCCAAAGGAAGTACGTTACAGCTGCTTGAGCTTCTACCATAGCAAGATGATCAAGTAACCATCCCGAAGCTTCGTGCTTCACTTCTAGGCACATCTTTTGCCCTGTCGTGTACCTCCTCTGTGATCACCTTCTTCTCCAGGTAAGCATCATATTCTTCACTCTTGTTGTTTCTCGTATTTTTCATTTCACACATGCCCATCACCTTCACCGACTGAGTACACTAACAGCTCCACCTACTACTCGTGATTCGCGTGCACCCCACACTCTTCCCAGTTCACTTCTCCATAAGTTCCTTCACCTCAATCCTTTTCCAAGCTCACAAAGCCTGGATGACCCATTAGGGCTCGCATCCCACACCTTGGAAGAGCCTCCCAAGGTTTGAAAAAACGAAAAACGGAACGAGGCATTTTCCCTGGAGGCGAGGCGAGGCGTAGCCTCGAGACGGTCGAGGCGTAAGCCTCAGTTTGTATAGGAAAATAGTTAGAAAAAGTATAATAAATATATTTATTGATGAAAGAATCTAATCTGACAGACATATAACATATAACAATGTAATATATGATGATATTATGAAGATAAGGACATGAAAAAAAAGGATATGTCAATGCCATAAACCTTTCTACTAAATTTCTACCCAATCACAAGGAATCATTGGCTATAACTATCACTAAAATATTTTTTATCAACAAGGGGTTGGCTATAGTTGTCATTAAAAATATCCAAGTTGTTGATATGAATCATACGATTTTGAATCCCAAACGCATGTTCTAATGAACCCAGATAAAGAACGGTATGATGTCCCCCATGTGCCACCATACCCTACTAGTACAAGGTTTCTTATATAAGTATTTGAATCCGCAGTAGTTTCTTATATGTTTAAAGGTGTAATAATAAGAGTTCATTGAAATAATTGGACATGTTAATGGTAAATATGAATATAAAAGAGGTCAAATTTAAGCACTCATCTTTCATAAATATACATTCAACAACTAGACCTTTATAAACATATGAAAATACAAATAGGATTAATTATTTACTTTAAAAAATGCTTGAAAAATCCAAAACACCTCACTTAGTGTCTCGCCTCGACTGCCTCAGGATTTCGAGGCACACGCCTCAGCCAAGGGGTCTGAGGCGGTCGCCTCAAGGCTATTTCCCACAGCCATGTTTTGCCTCGAGCGCCTTTGTGCCTCGATTCACGTTTTTTTCAAGCCATGGAGCCTCGATCATGCTTCCATTCCCATCAAAGAAGATTCGTGTGCTTCGACTATGCACCACTAACCAGTGTAGTTTCCCATTCACTTGAATGAACGAAATTTCCAAGCGCCTCCATTCAGCTCCGCCTCCTCCGACGAGAAGACGTTGAGTTGTCCTTCCACATAGCCCTGCATGGTCATAACCCTCCTATCTTCTTCGTGAGGCTGCTAGGAACCTTCTCTAACCTCCAGCATTGGCACCAGATCACAAGGGAGCTTCTTGGCCTTCGTTGAAGCCCAGACTTTCAACCACCCGTCGCGGCGGAGGAGACAGACCAGAGTATAGTTATCATCGGATCGACAAGATTAGATTGAGGACCAAGGAGTCATCTGAGCTGGCAACCCACACCGCGTGGACTCGAGCCTATCACAACTCCTCGAGTCTGATGACGCGTGCGTACGACGCATGGTTTCCTGGAGATTTTGCAATACCACCCCTACGCCTCTTGGTATTTGCATTCTAGTCCCGCGCGTGATGGATTCGTGATGCTTGGGAATATTGCAATATAAGCCTTGCCTCTATTCTGTGTTCCTTTATATACCCATGTGCACTTGTCTTATTTGCATATATAGTCCCAACTTCTTTTGTAACTATGTTTTATTCCACATTTGGACTTAAATGTGAACTTGTGTTATGTTTCTATTAATCTTCCGATGCAATTATGCCCCTGATATGATTTGGATAACTTTGGCATGTGTTATCCAAATTTGACAAAATTGGTATCTAATTAAATGTCTTTTCATGCTCTTTAATGTGATATATTCTAAATCCTCTTTTGATCTGTTAATGTGGATTTAAAATTTGGAGATATGCATTGACATTTAAACCATGTTTAATTTGTCCAAGTGAATGTGGATTGATTTTAATGCACCATTAAGCCCATGATTTACCTTAAACTCGAAATCTGATTAGGAACATTGAACCATTGATTTTAACTTTTCTTTCCTGATTAGTCTTAGATTAAGGAGCTTTCATGTGTTGAGTGATTAATTGCTACATCATTTGGTGCATTAAGAAAATGATGTGAATTGAGCTTGAAATTTAGTCAATTTTTGGATGCACTGATGCATGATTAATTTCAAGATTAAATCATTAAATCAGGAGCATATTTTGTGAGTGAGTCATTGTTTTGTGATTTACATTGTTTTGTGCATTTATTAGCATTTTGTTGCACTTAATCTATATACATTGAAAAACCGGTAAAAAATCCATGCATCCATATTGTTGTGTGCATCACTTGACCTATTATATACACTTTAGAGTGATTTAATCGATATATTTAGACCCTAATTAGATAAATTGATAAGGTGTGTCCTTGTGTTCGACCATGGACTTGTCCATGAGATTTTGGCCGAGCCACTCCTCGCGAAGATCTTATCGCTCGGTCCTGATATATCATTAAGCAGTCGTATTACAACTCGACCATATTAGCTTACCCGTTTAGCGTCGTGGAACTTCCTAACATGAGCCGCAAGTTATTGGTCTCATATCAATCATCCCTAGAATAGGAACCAAAATTGATCGAATACTTTTTTAAGGGACTGATCCCTTCATAATCGTAGCTTTATATGATAGAACATGTTGGTATGACTGATTGATTTGCATCTTACCTATGGAATAGCTGTGACGTCAAAATAGAGAGGAGAATAGGTCCTCGCACTTCGACTTGCTTTCATCAAGACATGGCTGGTTGTTACTTTCTTGATATAGGTTTCAACGAACAATATATATAATGTAAGAAGATATAAAAAAGAGTCTCAAGTAGAACCCCCAGATAACTGGGAATGAAGTAACGGTGAAAAGAGGGGTTTGGGTGGCATACAAGGGTGAATTCCCCAATGTCATGAAGAAAAAAAATCTTTTTTTTGCACAACTAATCAATCTGATGTCACTAAATGCTGATCAAACAACAACAATGAGGAGAGTTTGAGGATCTCTACAACAAAACAATACACTGCTTAACCTAGCAGGATGGATTCCATAGAAAAGTTTGCAATCCTCAAGCCATAACAAGGTGGGAGACTTTAACACAAGCGCGAAGATCATCAAACACAATCATATGCAGCTACCCTCAACATATATCAACCACATGGACAGCTTCCACACACAAAATCCAACTAAGGATTGGAGACACTATAGTAACATGTAAAAACCAACAAGCTAGGCAAACATTAACGGAGACACAAGATTTGCATGGAAAACATCTACCAGAGAGAGAAAACCACAAGAACAATGATCTAATGGTCCCTCCCATGCAACTAACATTTCTCATTGTTGAGGAACAGTGGAGGGGTGTGGTACGGACATCGTTCTTCTTAAAAAAATAAAGGAAAATAGTTAAATGGATCAATATTAAACATCCATTCAATCTAATATAATATATTCAAAACATTGCATGGCAATCTCTCCTCCATGCGCAAGGAATAGGGCAAGGACCAGGTTAGTTTATGGATATTACCAATACATTTGAAAAGTACCTGGCACCCGGTAAACAAAATAAATGTGCACATGTGTACAGTCGTCATAGAGCAGGCAAGAAATAGATAACAGGCAAAAACTAAAGATGAAGCCACAATGAAAGATGTAGGCATATACAGTCAACAGTTGTATCTGAAATACTCAGTTTTCTGACCGTACATGTTGTGGGTCCAACAAGTTGGCAAAGTTAGTCATTTATGAAAGTTAGCAGATCTGAAATCCATATCCAGCCAACATAAAGAAATATTAACAGTGGCAGCGAACGTTAACATCAATGCTGGTGAGAGCATTCAACTAATGAGAGGTCATGGTACTACTAAAGTAGACAAAAGAGAAACTTACAGAAAGATGAGAGTGGTCAACGGCAGTGACAATTCCTTTTGCAACAGCTATACGGCCAGATTCAGTGCTAAGTATCTACATAAAAACAAAAAAATAAAATTTTGCAAAGAGAAGTTGACATATGAAACCTATGTTTACACATAAGTATGGGAAAATATGTGCATCATGAATTCAGATAAACATCAAGAAACCATGGGATAGTGGGTGATGAGAATCAATTATTATAGAACCCTAGAAATGCCCTTGCTAATATCGACGATAATTGTTGATTTGTTGTACTCGGACAATCTAGGATTAATCAAAACCACTTAAATGATTAATTATTTAAATAAATATAAAAGTGGTCAAATTTATTTTACTTGGGCAAGTCCAAGGTCGAACTCAGTGAGACAACTGTCTCCTTAAGACAATTTTCCGATAATGAAGTCATTAGATTTTCGAGGAAGATATTTTTCGTATTTTTATGCAAGGTGAATGTAATACAAAACGTAAATGAACTAGGTTCCTATAGAAAATCAAATGACTTAGCTAATTTAATTTTGATGTTAAATGATTCCAAATTAGCCGACAATTAATTTTCTAGGAAACCCTATGCAATGATTTAGAAAAACACCTTTTGTATATTTTTAATGCATAATAAGCATGCATAAAAAATGGATCTTTTCAGGGGTGGTTATGAAAATTTTTGTGCAAACAGTATGCAAAAATTAAGACAATTGGACATAAGGTTAAATGTGATGAAATTGATCTAGTGTGTTTTTTTTTTGGAATTTGGATGCGAATTAAATATACGGTTACGCAGACAGTGTGAAAACCTAAACATTTTCTCATAGTTAAAATGACCCTAGAAGTATCCAAACAATAGGCTTCAAGGAAAAGTTCTAAATCCTAAAAATACTAAGTTTACATCAATTAAAATTACTAAGTTTACATCAATTATTTTATTTAGAGTAGTCTAAGCATGAAAATGATGTGATTTTTGGAAACATGTCATAGAACAACTAATTCTATCTATAGTGATTTTTAATGAATTTTTGGAGCAAGATACAATTTACAATGTATTAACTACTCACATAGAGGTAAAATATGTAATTTTACACCAAATAAATTTTAACAAATTAGTCCAAGCTCACAGAAATATAAACGAATAACTTCAACTGTAGAATTAATTAAGGAACAGCATGCAATTTTTAGATTAAAAAAATTCAAAATGAAGGTCCAAATAACAATAGAAACATAGGGTCTAATTGCAAAGAAATAAATGAAATTACAAACAAAGAAAATAGCGCAAAAGCGCGCTTCGTTATTTACGTAGACCTCGAGGAGGTCATGTGTAAAATTTCCAAATGGGGTGCATGCATTCCACGTGTGTTTTAAAGGGAGGGATGGAAGTGTGATTCCAGCGGAAGCGTGGGCTTGGTGCGTAATGTTTCTGCGTTGCACATGATGTGCACATGGGTCCGGAGGCTGGGATGGAGCACTGGAGTCCGCAACTCCACATGGCGGTCGTCAGGAGTTTCGGATGAGCTAAGGCACCCGGCTTGGATGGAGGCCAAGCTGGGGGCACGTAATCAATTCAGGACCACCTGATCGAAATCGGGTGGTACCTGTAGCTCTTGCCTTGATGGTGCACTTGATCGATAATGGTAACGCTTTAGGGTTAGAGGTCTCGATGGAAGGTGTGGTGCTTCTCCTCTACTGTTAGTGGAGAGGAAGATGCTCGAGCGGGGGATGGTGGTGGAGGTGAACGATGCAATGCAGGCGAGGTAGCTCCGGTGGCTGAGGATCTAATCCACCTCCGTCGACATACGACGAGAGGGGAAGCTCGAGGAGAGGGATGAAGTCGATGCTCTGCATGTACGCACGACACACTAGGACTTGGAGCTCGAGGAGAATGGTCGAAGATGCACCAGATCAACTCTACCTCGCCAAGAGAGGCTCGAAGGGATCCTGCAGGGTTGGCAAAGAAGGAAAGGGCGAGATGGAGGTCCGAGGTGGGGTGGAGAAGATGGAGAACCGAGGTAGCTTCAAGCTTTTGTGAAGCTCAAAGAGGATCGAGTGAAAGGATATGACGGAGAAGAAGGGTGATCGGGGGTCAGATTAATTGGGGGTTTGATCGGATCGAATTGGACGAAGGAAAAATTGGGGAAGAACAAATAGCAGAAGAGAATAACAAGATGAAAGCCAAAAAAAGAACAGACAAAACAGAGGAAGAAGAGGAAGAAGGATGAAAACTACCTGGAGAGGATGAATGGAGGTATGCCTGGTGTTGAGAAGCCCGTCGGAGCTTCCCCCACCTTTGCTCAACGCAACGACATGCGGAGCAGAGCAGTTGCGATGCGAGGCTGCAGCAAGACCTGGAGAAGTCTTGGATCTCGCAGCGAAAGGAGGGGTCGCCGCTCGACCGGGCTAGGATCTGTTGTCACCGAAGCAGATCTTGGAAGCTCTCTCTCTCATCAAAAATGGTGGATCCTTGGAGAGGAAAGCAAAGCTCTGGTTTTGATGGCATGCAGTTAGGATTGGTGTGAATGAATAGAATAATTTCATCAGCATATTGCAAGAGTGGGATGGAAATCTCCTCCTTCATGTGTCCAACACACCAGTCTCTACTTGTCGCCAATCTCATTAAAACAAGCAATGCATCTGCCGCAATCGCAAAGAGAAGCTGTGCCAGTGGGCATCCATGTTCGATTCCTCTCTGAGTGTGAAAAAAACCCTCTGAACTTCCATTAACAAGCACAGCATGGGATGCAGTTGTAATACACCGCGTGATCCAAGCAATCCACATTTCTGGGAATCCTCTCTTCTCCAATGAGGCCCACAGGAACCTCCAATCAACACAATCATATGATTTAGAGAAATCCACCTTCCAAAGCACACCTTTGGCCTTACTTTTTTTCCGATCTGTCACCACTTCTGATGCCATCACCAACCCATCCGCCATGGCTCTCCCAGGTACAAATAACATCTGCTCAGGCGAAATGATTCGGTGTAGCACCCCCCTCAAGCCATTAGCAATAATTTTTGAAATAATGATATACAAAGAACTACACAGCGCACTAGGCATATAGTCTTCCATCCCAGTTGGAGTGTCCTTTAGAAGCAGGAAAACGAGCGCCTTGTTCGATCTCTCGAAACCCTTATTCCCTTGCTGAAATTCCTCTGCCACCTCCATTACATCTTGCTTAACCACCTCCCAAAATTGCCTATAGAATCTCACCAGAAACCCCTCCAGACACGGTGCCTCATCTACATTCAGCTGGGAAGCGCCTGCTTCATTTCCGCCTTCAAAAATTCCATCACCAATGAGCATGCCTCCACATCAGAGATTTATGAGACTCCCCTCCCCTGCCAGCCCAATCTTAAACATGCACGTCGTTTGCTGAAGGCATGAAAGTGTGACCGTAGTGCTGATCCCACATCCCAATCTCCCTCAACCACCACCCCTGCTACAACTGAGTGTATCATATTCTTGCGCCTTCTTCCACTACCCATAGCATGGAAGAATCTTGTGTTCGCGTCGCCTTCTCTCAACCAACGAGGATCTCTGCCTCCATGCAACTCCTTTTATCTTCCATTAGGATATCGTACATGTGATTGCCTCTCTCCGCCAACTCCTCCACTGTCAACAACCTCTCATCTTCTAATATGTCTAGCCTACACACCTCCTTTAAGGCCCTGACCCATATGGGTTGTCGTTGAACCCGGTTGACTCTATTGAAATCCATCAGGTGCCTCCTGAGCGCGGCCAACTTGGTTGCAAGCTTGCTCGTTGTCGACCTGCCAAGTCGGCATTCCCCTCAAAACGTCGCAACGGTCTCGCGAAAACCCTTCTCCAGCAACAAAGCTCGCTCGAAACAGAAGAAAGTCCGAGGGCGCGCATCCTATGTTGGACATGTAAGCCTTTACCGACCCATTAATGCATTAAAAGTTATTATTTTATTATGTCTATCTAAATGAAATGAGTAATTGAATGAATGCACTTTACTATTAAGCTCCTTTTGTACAATAAGGTTATGTACCATAGTCATATTGAATACCATGCAGCTGGGAGGACACATACAGCTGAAATCAAACATGTGATAATTCAAAAGCATGGGTACACCATTCTACATGATGCATAGGCTTTGAGGATTAATTCCATAATTTCTCCAATTTTGATAATGGGATTATCAAGTTAAATAATTAATAGATAGAAAAGCAACAACTTCAACAAATATAAGTTAAGCTAAGTTGTTGCTTATTTATTATTAATTAGTAAATATTAATTGGAAATAATAAGGAGATAATCCTTATTGAATTAGGACTTGCTCTAAGCCATTGATTTAAAACACAAGAGAGTATAACACACATGTTGGACATATGGTGTAAGCATAAAAGGAGAGCAAGGCTCTCTCTTTTGAAACACAATTTTGAAGAGCAAGCGAATATTATATTCGTGGGAAAATGTCCACGAAACCCTTCTCTAGGAAAGGTGAACGATATGAAGGTATATTAGACCTGATACATATTGATGTATGCGGTCCCTTTCATACTACGACTCGAAATGGACATCAATATTTTGTGACCTTTATTGATGACCATTCGTGGTATGGTTTTGCCGTCTTATTATGTCACAAACATGGAAACTTTGAAAAGTTTAAAGAATTCATGGCGTTGGTTGAGAACCAAATAGGAAAGAAGTTAAAACGGATTCGAGGTGGTGAATACCTCTCAAATGAATTCAAAAAGTACCTCAAAAAGAGAGGAATTATTTCCAATCTCACTCCTCTAGGTACTCATCGACTCAACAAAGTTGTAGAGAGATGCAACAGAAGCATGTTGGACATAGTAAGATCAATGATGAGTAAAGCAAACTTACCTCTCATTTTCTGAGGACATGCGGTAGAGACTGCAGCTTATGTCCTAAACAAGATTCCATCTAAATCTGTAACCAAAACCTCCCATGAGCTTTGGTATGATAGCAAGCAAAGTGTACGACACTTGAGGATTTGAAGTTGTTTGGTCCGTGCTAAAAACGTAGATGCACACAAGTTGAAATCTCACACTAGAAAGTGCTACTTCATTGTATGCGTAAAGAACGGTATTGGATACCAACTTTACGATTTTGAGACCCAAAAGGTATTTGTTTCTATAGACATCAAATTTTTGGAAGATGAATTCCTTAGAAGTTAAGAAAATAATGAAGTTAAGGAACTAATCGAATCTAGTGAGACAGATGAAGTTCCTACACCAAAAACTAAAGAAACAATTGAAAATGACACGATCGTACCTCCTAGAAGGAGTTCTAAGGTTGTAAGACAACTTGAAAGATACGGATTTGTATCAGAAGAGTCTGATGATGATCTAACTTCATTCGATGAAGCATTGGGTGATTATGACATGGATAGCAGGATGTTGGCAATGAAGTCTAAGATAGACTTCATACACAAGAATGGTGTATGGACCCTCGAAGATCTACCTAAAGAGGGCCAAACACATTGGGTGCAAATGGATCTTCAAGAGAAAAAGGGGATCCGATGGAAAGGTAGAGACCTTCAAAGCACGACCTGTAGCAAAGGGTTGCACATAGAGAGAAGGCATCGATTACGATGAGACATTCACTCATATGACCATGCTTAAATCTATCAGGGCATTGCTTGCAATAACTGCGCACCTAGACTATGACATCTTCCAAATGGATGTCAAGGCCGCTTTTTAATGGATACCTCCAAGAGGATATCTATATGGAGCAGCCTCAGGGCTTCATATCTAAGGAAGGAAAAGTGAACAAGCTAAAGAAGTCCATCTATGGGCTCAAAGAAGCTTTTCGTAGTTGGAACATCCAATTCGGTGAAACCGTAAAGAGTTATGATTTCGTATAGAATCCGGATGAACCATATGTGCACAACAAGCTTAGAGGGAGTGCCATCATATTCATTGTGCTTTATGTAGATGGCATCCTTATCATTGGGAATGATATAGGGATAATGACTACTATTAAAATCTGATCGTCCAATACCTTTGAGATGAAAGATCTCGGAGAAGCCTCGTACATCATGGGTTTGAAATTGTTCATAATAGACAAAAGAGGATATTGGAACTATCACAACAAGGATACATTACATCAAGAAGATCTTGGAAAGATTCAGTATGAATAATTCCAAGAAAGGCTTCCTTCCCTTAAGACATGGCATTCCCCTATCTAAAGAAATGGCTCCTCAAATTGTTTTGGAAAAGAAATTCATGATCGGATGCCCTTATGCAACGGTTGTAGGAAGCTTGATGTATTTAATGATGAGTAGTAGATTAGATATCTGCCATGCAGTGGAGTCGTAAGCTGTTATCAATCCTGCTATGGAGAGAAACACTAGACTGCAATGAAGAACATCGTCAAATACCTAAGAAGAACTCAAGAATATGTCTTGTTATATGAAGATAATGATCTCCAAGTCTTAGCGTACATTGATTCAGACTTCTAATCAGATATGGATGATAGTAAGTCAATCTTAGGGTTCTTATTTTTGTCGGACGGTAGTGCCTTGTGAGCTAAGTGTAGCAAGAAGCAAGACACTATGGTTGTTTCGACGAAGTAAAGCATTGACTACATAAGATGACGCAACTACATTAGATGTAGTTAATGTTCATTAGGGGTATGCAAGTTTGTAATAGAACTTGGCATAGTCGTCGATGATAGAATGAGTAATCAGCTTACCCGGCTATCTGACAAAAAGTCGACGAACAGCACAATTAATATGGGGTTGAAATTTGTACATGAATGACTTTGAGGGTACTAGGACACTGTTGGACTTGTAAGCCCTTGGTGACCCATTAATGCAATGAAAATTATTGTTTTATTATGTCCAGCTGAAATGAAATAAATAATTGAATAAATGCATTTACTATTAAGGTCCCTTTGTACAATTAGGGTTATGTACCATGTTCATATTGAATACCATGCAGCTGGGAGGACACAGTTGAATTCAAACATGCGATAATCAATAGAAATCTCCAGTCTAAGAAAGAGATGGCAATCGTTCTCTAAAGACTGACTTCCAATCGACTTCTTGATGCAGGTCCTCTGCATAGTATTAGAGATCTAAAAGTATTGGAATAATCAAGTCAAAGAGTTGACTTGATGAGGTCGAGATAAACTAAGACATGGATCGTAACAGTCACAATCAGGCACACATCCTTTGACCTAAGATAGATATGCCCACCAAGACGATCATCCAGATTCAATGTTATGTTGAAATCACCAGCAATGATCCACACCGTATTGGGAGAGCTTGCCCTGGCCAATAGTAAGTCCTCCACCAGGTGAGTCATGTTGAGCCCATTACATGGGCCATACACGTTCATAACAAAGAACCGGATCCCATCTTCCTTCTGCCGCAATATCGTCGTGAGAGAAAAACAACCCCACATCACCCGCTTTCAATTTGAACTTATCACAATCCCATCCCGTCATTAAGCTGCCTGAAGCACCTTTCGACCCAATTGTTGTACATTCCCTCAACTTATTGCCCCTAATTTCTCTCCATGTTACCTCGATTACCTGCAAGATTTTTGTTTCCTACAACATGACCACAATGCGCTCCTTGATCTATGAACATCTACCGCACTGGTGCCTTTTTTCCACCCGACCCTGGCCCCTGACGTTCAATGGTATCATATTCATTTACAACCGTGGAAACCACCTTTGGCACCACCAATCCAAGATATATCAACATCTCTTCCTCCAAGCCAATCCCATGTACCTCCCCCTCCTCCAAAATAGCTTCCCTCTCAGACCCCTCCCCCTCCGCCATCTCATCTGCCCTCTCAAGTCTCAACAACCTCCCTGTCAGAGTGTCATGGCATCCCCGCCGATATCACATTACCGTTGGCTAGCTCACCTTCCAACTCCTCCCTGAAAATAGGACCCCCCCCTCCTCAATAGAGGATTGTCTCCTCGTACACTCTTACTCTTGACCCCCCCCTCCCCTGAGCATCTCCAGTCTATTGTATATTTCAAGCCACCTCCTCCTCTGCTCCCTGAGCCCACGCAGGGAGTACTTCTGACCAAATCGACCAAATGGTTGCACCTCCGCCCACCACGAGTTCTCACGGGGCCTCCCAAAAAGTCCATCCTTCTAACGCCTCACCACATGGCTCCCCTCGAGAGACCAAGGTTGCAAAAGTCGGTAGTCGGTACTCGATCGATTGGGTCACTGACTAAGGACTAATCGGCAGTCAAACGACTAATCGGATTTAGTCGGACTTTAATCAACTTTGAATTTTATGATTATTTTAAATATATAACTCATTTGTATACATATACTTACATAGATTTTGTACATTTTTATACTACCATAATAAAATAAAAGAAGTAATTGAATTTAAATAAAGCATTAAACATATTATAATAAGTTTTCTTATAAAAAAAGCAAAACATTAAAAAAAATATGGTATCTCCAAGCAAAAATTAGTCGATTAATGTACCTAGTCGGAATTAGTCGGTACTCAATCGGCCAACCCACTGACTAGACTAGTCGGACCTACTAATCGGACAGTCGGGCAACTTTTACAACACTGCGAGAGACCACATCCATGATGGGTGCCCTCCATTTCGCAACCTCCTCAAGAAACAGCAGTTATGAGGTTGACGAAGCAGGCCCCGCCATAATAGGCCCCGCCCTTTGAGCAGGCACCACTTCCAATCCCCCTCTCCGCCACGAACATTCTCCGAACTCCACCATCGGGTCGACAACACACCACCGGTTCGACAGGCGGATGTCTCTCGAGTCCGCAAGAGGATCTGCAAGAGGTGCAAACCTAAAATGTCCCACCAAGTAAACCTTACGAACCATCGGATCCCGCTGCAGATCCGCAATAGGATGCCCAGTCAAATCCGCAAAGTGTTGTCCAATCAGGTCCGAGAAGGACTCGGATCCACAAATGATTGATTACTCAGATCCGCGTAAAAGTGGTTGCCAAGATCCACAGTGCAATGATCACCCGAATCTACAAAGTAGTTGTCACCCGAATTTGCAATGAAGAGGCCACCCGAATCCGCAACGGGATTCGACCCCACCAGAACCTCCGCATATGATGGGCCCTTCTCGAAAACCTTCAGCGGTGTCCCGGATGTCACACCATGGATTCTTCTCTAAGGGTTCGTTTGGTTGCTGGGTTGGGTTGGGTTGGGGTAACCCTGTGAATAGTAAACTGTGATGATTGGGAGGGTTGGAAGGAGGGGTACACCGGTGTACCCCAACCCAACCCTGCCCAACTCTGCAAACAAATGAAGCCTAAGACACAGCTCCACTTACCGAAAAAGAAATTCTCATTCAAAAAGATGGAAAGGATTCCCTTTCGGTTTCGGAAAAGGTCTCTCCGTCGAGACTTCGAACATTTTTCGGTAGCCTTACAAAGATCTCGCTAGCCGACCCAACCTCCCGAATCTCCAAGCGAAAGGAGCACCCTTTGAATCATGCATCGAGCCACGATGACAAAGGATGAGAAATATGTGCCCCTGTCGCCACCACCTCAAGCGGTTGACCACGCTGAAGTCCATAGGAGATAATGCGATTGACTCGAAGCATTGGTTCGAGCATCGCGTGAATCGCCTCTGCAGTTCTCCCGAGTAGAGGAAGACCTCGGATCGAAATCCTTTTCTCCTCCTGTTGACCGCCCAACAGCGCATCTTGCAGCAAGGGGTTCTCCTATCTCCCTTTCCCCCCGTATAACGAGAGAGCACTAAGAGCCTCTGCGCCTCTTCATCAATAAGATCCCACGTGTAAATCACGCAGCCTTCGAGCTTGATAGCATCCCCTTCAAAGTTGTTTCCAACCGCAGAGGTGATGTCCTCCATCGTGTCTGATAAACACCTCCCCTCTCTCCTGCACACCCCAACGAGACACTTGCCACTCGTCAACCCACTCGCATCACCACCCGCAACACTCCCAGTGCTTCCCATCTTAGTGCTCGTGGGCCCTTGGTCCATCGAACACCGAAAGCTTTGATGGCCATTTCTCCCACACGCGAAGCACCTTACAGGGTCACGACACTCTACCGCTCGATGGCCCCAACCCTTGCATCAAAGGTACCTTCCCTTGAATCACACCGCTCCTACCCTTGTACGTCCTCCCGCGAAACCCGGTGGAACGTCGCAACCACCCCTCCAACTTCGTCCAGACACCCTCCATTCTTGGATTACCTCCTCGAGGGAACAACATTACTGCAACAATGATTTTCCACCAAGGAGTATGACTACCTAAATGTGAACTTTTAGCATTTTAAAATGGCCTTTCACTCACCAAAAGAAAAAATGAAAATGGGTATATGCCTCACATTTGTCATTGTAGATTTGGCGACCCCATCAAACTCAATAGAGAGCATGTTCAGCTCCAACAAAAAGAACAATTAAATGGAAGAATGTGGAGCATGCCAAGCATGCCATCAGGCGAGCACATCAAGGGAGGGAGCGGTGAAAGACTAAGCATATAAAACGTACAAGGAGATGAAGCAAAGAAAAAACAAGAGAATGGATTTAAAGTTGGTGCAAAAGCATAAGCATGCAGGCAACATGATTCCAAAGTTTTAATGTATTGATACAAATATTGTTTCAAGGGCATACAATTAGCATCACCGACATTTCCTCAAATATATAGATGGGAACAAAGAGTTATACCGACCTATGTAGTAGCATAGCGGATTAAAATACCAAGTTAAATGGTCGAGAATTCATAAACTACTCATATTCTTTTATCTTGAGAAGAAATGCTCCGTGTGAAAACCTTCAACCACTCTAACATTTGATAATGGTTGAGAAAGTAAAACAATTAAACTAACCGTCCACAAGTGATAAGGATAGGACGATAGGAGAACCAAGTCAAACTATCAATGAACCAGTTAATTAAAGGATGTCTTCAAGATAGATCATCTTGCTCTGTTGATACGCCTTGCATCCTAACATTTGCAGGATGCTCAATCTCATCCATTCGATTTGGGAGGTTAAAAACGCATCCCAAAATGGTGGCATCACTATATAATTTTAGGGACTAAACCCTAAACAAAACCAAAAATGTTTATTGGGAGTGCCATATAAACTCTAGAGTTAGGGTTTTTTAGATGGAGTCATTTATAATCATTTGCGCTCCTTTTTCTTTCCACATAGTGAAACTCAGTTGCATTGCCTAAGGATGTAGCTCGGTTATGCATGAATCTTATAAATTTGTGCTCGTGTGATTGACTTTTTTGATGGTTGTCTACAACAGGTATCAAACCAAACTAGTGAAACGAATCAAAGATGGATGATCAATTGAAAACCTTGCCATGAGATGGTGCAACCATCTTTAAAAAACAATAAAATAATGTCTTAGAAAAACAAAATTTTCATAAATACGGTTGAGATACTTGTATCTCTGTGTCTTTATTTTATACAGTTCTATTTCTTCAGACTATGTTATGTAATTTTCCTTCAGAGCTTTTCTCCTATATAAGAGAGCTCTAGGGCTTCGTGGAAATATAACTTTTCATTTCACAACTTTCCATATGGTATCAGAGCGACGGTCCAAGACCAGGGCCTGTGCCCTAGAGCCCTACCCCCACCAAAACCCTAGCGCACAATCGTGCCGGGCTACTCCACCGTCGGCGCAGCTGTACACACCAGCCACATCGGCAACGTCACTCGCGCAACCATGTAATGCTGCCAGCACTATGGCCTGCTCTCGCACCTTGCTGCCAACCCTGCCGCATGCGCAGTGCTACCACGGCATGCTCTTGCACCATTATCGCCTGCGGGGGCTGTGGTTCCTGCGTTGTGCTGCTGCGGCAAGCCGGCATCCCTAGTTTGGCTCGTTCTAGGATTCCTAGAGTGTGAAGTGATTATCTAAAACACCCTAGTTACCCAAAGGAGTCTCCAAAGAATGGAAGAGAATGTGGTATGAGTCTACACCCACAACCATCTTCCCGTATGACAGTATAGACGCAGGTCTTTCTTGTTGTAGACCCAGTCATGGAGATAGTTGTCATCATATCCGACAACAAAGCTGACGTTTCATCCTTGGGTGCCTTCAAAGATCCAGCACTCATTGTCAAGATGGATGGAACAAACTATGAACTGTGGGCCATGCAGTTCATGAGTTTAATGCAATGCAATGGCAAGAAGCACATCCTCACGACAGACGAGCCAAGTGACAAGATTGGCATAAATGCCTCATAGGAGGAAGACGATGCATATGCACGTGTGTGGCTATCTGGGATTGTGTCGCCAGAGATAGCTAACGATATTCCGATTCAGCCTTACTGCAAAGGCTATATGGGACATTCTCGCTGCTACATACTCTCCGGTGAAGAATGAGTCGAAGATACTGCAGCTCCAGAACGATATTTTCACATCGAAGAAGAATGGCCACCCCCTTCATACCCTCTACACTTCTTTAAGGGGTATGTTTGAGAAGCTACATGGTTACATTCCCTTGATTGCTACACCAGAGCAGCTCAAGGTATGCAGAGACTCTGTGATGACTGGGGTCTTTCTAGCCGTCCTTGATCATGAGTACGACGCTGCTCGAGCCCAGATTCTTACTGATGCTACCGTACATCCAATAAAGGAGGCATATCACGGATTGAGTAGGCTCTCTATATCTTCTGGTGGTACTTTGCAGTCTCAGACATCTTCAGTTATGGATGCATCTCGTGGTTGGGGGAGCCCTACACCATATCGTGGTAGGCGGGACTTAACCGTGGCAAGGGAGGGAGTGGTCGATCCCGTCAGTCATGCACCTATTGCCACAAGTCAGGCCACTTTGAGGAAACCTGCTACTTTAAGCATGGGTTTCCTGCTTCAGCTCGGGTTGCAGAGTAGACTCAACCGGTTGGGAGTCCATCACATGTTTCTAATCAGAGATTTGACGAACTTGTGGCACGGCTCAGGGAGATTATGCCTACTCCTAGGTCAACCAGCTCTCTTTCAGCATCCTCAGAGGTAGTTGCCTCAGCATCAGCATCCACATCAAGTATAACATATGCCTTTACTAATTGTTACAGGACAGATTTGTCAGAATGGATCACGGATTAAGGAGCATCCCATCATCTCTGTGGTAACAAAGGTCAGTTTAGTGCTTTCAGTATGACTCAGCCCGGACGATGTATTGCGATAGCATATGGGACACACTCTCCCATTACTGGTCGGGGGGAGGTGCAGTTAACTCCTGCAATGCGGCTTCAGAATGTTCTTTATGCTCCTGGATTTTCAATGAATTTACTATCAATTAGTCAAATCACCCAGGATTTACATTGTCGTGCCATATTTGATCCATCTGCTTTTGTGTTTCAGGACATTCTTACGAGCAGGGTGTCCGGTGATTGGATCTGATCGTGAGCAAGGGTGTCTTTACAGACTAGAGCAATCTCCTTATACCGGTGCCTCTTCACTTCACACTGGATTTGTTTCTCCCTATATGTGACATCTTCGATTTAGTCATCTTCCTATGCAAAAGTTGTGTCACGTTTTTCCATAGATTTCTCCTTGTTATACCTTTCAGTGCTAGGCATGCTAGCTTGGAAAGCATCATCGGTCCACTTTCCAGAGTCGTCAGGGTTGGAGTAGTCAAAATCTGTTTGAGTTAATTCATTTTGATATTTGGGATCCCAATCGTGTCCCAGATCATAAGGGGCATAGGTTTTATCTTGGTGTAGTTGATGAGTTTTCAAGATTGTCTTGGGTCTTTCTTTTTAAGAACAAGTCTGATGTTGGTCATGTTATTTAGTCCTTTATTAATGAAATAAGGAACATCTTTTCAGCAAATGCCAAGTTTATACGTTCAAATAATGCACTAGAATTTTACAGTACTCAGCTTTCCCAAATCCTTAGATACTATGGTATTGTGCATCAGACATCTTGTGTGTATACTTACCAACAGCATGGGGTGGCTGAACAAAAACACCGCCATCTTTTGGATGTTACCAACTTACCAGGACTCTTTTGATTCAGAGTCGTGCTCCTCATTCGTACTGGAGGGACGCGGTTTTAACTGCTTGTTACCTGATAAATCGTATGCCCTCTTCAGTTCTGGGGGAAAATATCTCGTTCTTGATTATGTTTCCCAAGACGGATCTTTTCTCACTTACGCCTCGTGTTTTCGGTTTAGTGTCTTTTGTTCATCAGATGTCTCCCGATCTTGACAAGCTCTCTCCTAAAGCTGTCAAATGTGTGTTTGTTGGGTATTCCAAAACCCAAAAGGGATATTGTTGCAGCAACCTTGTTCGACAAAGGTACTATGTTAGTGCAGATGTAACTGTTGGAAGAATAATCGTTGTTTATTCCTGAGAGCCCTGAGGTCTCTTATATAGAGAAAACCCATGGGTAAATTACATAAGACAGAACATAGAATAATAGAAAAGACAAACGGTACACATACTACATAATTCTTTCGACACTCCCCCTCAAGATGGAGCATACATATCGATCATGCTCAGCTTGGAAGTACACTTCTGGAATGGTCCTCTGAGTAACGATTTGGTGAAGATGTCGGCAGTCTGCTCCTCAGAACTAACATGTGAAGTAGAAATCAGCCCCTTCTGGATCATGTCTCTGGTGTAGTGACAGTCTACTTCAATATGCTTGGTTCTCTCGTGAAAGGCAGGATTATTGGCAATGAACAATGCGGCTTGATTATCACATTGTAGCTGCATGGGTAGAGGTACATCTACATGCAAGTCTTCTAATACAGCTCAGACCCACATCATTTCCGTGCTTACTGGTGCCATAGCCCTATATTCAGATTCTGCACTGGATCTAGCCACAACTGTTTGTTTCTTGCTTTTCCAAGAAACTAAAGAGCTACCCACAAACACAACAAACCCTAAGGTAGACTTTCGATCCTTAGGGCATCCAGCATAGTCAGCATCCGCACATGCAGAAACAGATAAATTGGTTTCCTTTCTGAACAGCAATCCAGTGCCTGGAGACGATTTAAGGTATCTAAGTATCATATGTATAGTATCCATATGTACCTGTCTCGGCTGTTCCATAAACTGGCTTACCCGGCTAAGTGCAAAGGCAATATCAGGTCAGGTTATAATTATGTAAAGAAGCTTCCCCACCATTTCTCTATCCCTTCTCTTGTCAACTTCTTATGTATCGTTATCATACAATTTCATGCTAGGGTCCATAGGAGTAGTAGACGGTCTGCATCCAACCATGCCCGTCTCAACAAGTATATCTGTAATATATTTCCTCTGGGTCATTACTAGACCCTGTGCATTCCTGGCGAACCCCAACCCCAGGAAAGATCGTAATGTACTAAGGTCCTTTGTAACAAATTGACGACCGAGCACTGCTTTGATCATCTCTATCCCCTTAGCATCATCTCCTGTAACCAAAATGTCATCAACATATACCATGATGACAATTGTACCTCGAGTAGTCCTCTGGATGAACAATGAGTGATCTGCATTGGATCTCTTGAATCCATGTTCTTCAATCAGATGGGAAAGCTTCTGAAACTATGCCCTTGGGCTCTGTTTAAGGCCATAAATAGCCTTATGAAGTCTGCACACCATATGATTCTCCCCCTCAGCAGCAAACCCCGGAGGTTGCTGCATGTAGACTTCTTCCTGCAGATCTTCATACAAGAATGCATTTTTAATGTCTAACTGGAACAAGGGTCAATCACGTACCACAGCTACAGACAGAAGAATACGAAGAGTGGAGTGATGGGCGACTGGAGAGAAAGTATCCATATAGTCCACTCCCTAAGTCTGAGTGAAACCTCGTGCCATTAGCCGTGCCTTGTATCGATCAAGGCTACCATCTGCATGATACTTAACAATGAATACCCATTTGCAGCTAACAACAGAAGCCCCTGAAGGAGCGGGAACCAAGCTCCATGTGCCCCTCGACTGTAGGGCAGCCATCTCCTCCTCCATTGCAGACCACCAGCAATCAGATTTCAAGGCATCCTGATAGGTTTTTGGAATCTCCACTGAAGATAAAGCCACTGCGAATCTCTGAAAGTCCCCTGTGAGGCGATGAAAGGAGACCTGTGAGGCAAGAGGATACGTAGCACAGCTGCGTTTCTGCTTTCTCATCGCAATAGGAACATCCTGATCATCAACCACTGAACTCGCCGGAGCAGATTCACCTTGCAATGATGCATCCTGCATAGGCACACTATTCGACCCATCATGAGTAGTAACATCAGAACATACCAGGGGCATGCTGGATGATTGGCGTGGAGCATGAGCAGGACCAGGTCGACGGGTATAAAATTTAGGCAATGGCGAGACAAGGGGTTTTGGTGGAGGTGGTGGTAGTGGAGGAGGTGACGCAATGTTAGGAACTGGATTGGACAATGGAGTACTCACCATAGGAGGAGGAGGAACATAGACCTCATCAGTAGATCTGTTAGATACCAATCTGTCACCTGCAGGTGAAAAATACATAGCAGACTCGAAGAAAGTGACATCAGCACTGACAAAGTATTTCCTGTTAATCGGATCATAGCAACGATATCCCTTCTGCGTCCGAGAATACCCCACGAATACACATTTGACAGCTCTAGGTGAGAGCTTGTCAAGACCTGGTGATAGCTGATGAACGAACGCAACTCCAAAAACACGAGGGGTGAGTGAGAATAATTCCTTATCTGGAAAAACAACAGAAAGAGGAATTTTCTCACCAAGTACCGTGGACGGCATACGATTTACCAAGTAGCAAGCTGTAAGAACGGCATCTCCCCAAAAAGAAATGGGAACACAACTCTGGATAAGTAGAGTACGAGTAATGTCAAGAAGGTGACGATGCTTTCTCTCAGCAACTCCGTTCTGTTGGGAGGTGTAGGCACATGTAGTTTGGTGTATAATGCCTTTTGACCAAAGATATTGTGAGAGAGACCGAGTACGAAATTCCAATGCGTTATCAGTACGAACATATTTCACATTGGATGAAAAGACATTGTTTACTTCATTGATAAGATTTTTAATAACATCACCAGCTTCAGATTTATTCTTTAACAGGAAAACCCATGTCAAACGAGAGAAATCATCAACCACGACGAGATAAAACATGTGCCCCTGGTGATCAGGGACACGACTGGGACCCAAAATATCAATATGGAGTAACTCAAAAGGGGAGGCACTACTCCGACTCTGACGACTCGGGAAGCTAGCTCGATGATGCTTCCCTAACTGACAAGCTTCACACCGGAAGGACGAACTTGGAGATATCTGAGGCAAAAGGTGGCGCATCTTCTGTAGAGGGAGGTGACCAAAGCGTAGATGCCAGGTATATGGAGAGACAGATCCAACAGCATGAGAAGAGACTCCAGCATATGAACTCCGGTTCAGACGATAAAGACCATCCTGCTCAGAACCACAGCCAATCACCCTGCCCGTTAGAATGTCCTGAAATATAAGAGAAGATGGGTCAAAAATAGCGCGACAATGCAAATCTTTTGTATGCTGACTAATAGAGAGTAAGTTCATCGAAAATTCAGGGGCATGTAAGACATTCTTAAGACGCATGGAAGAGGATAGCAAGATCTCCCCCTCTCCAACAATGGGGGAATGAGTCCCATTAGCAATGATTACCGACCTCCCTGGAGGAATCTCTCTGTATGAGATAAGTCTGTCTCAGTCTCGACATAGATGGTGCGTGGCACCAGAGTCCATGATCCAATCGGAGATGTCTGAACTATAACATGCGGTAAAGGCACAGGCACTACCTAAGGCACTAGCCGTGGCAGAGGTACTAGCAGAAGCAGACGCAGCTATATCGGAAGGGCCTCCAGAAGAATCTGTAGAAGCAGGAGGCATAATATCCCATAACCGAGCGACGAGTTCTTCAAATCTCTGATCTGAAGTAGAGGATGAGGGAGATGCAACATGTTCTACCACCCGCGTTGATGCTAAAAGACATGCTTCGAATAGCACGTATCCTCCGAGTGACCTGGACGGTGACAAAAACCGCAAAATGGACGGGACCGACCACCAAGACTTCCTGTTCCACGACCACGGCCACGAAATGAAGAGGAGGAACCACCTCTCCCTCTGGAAGCAGCCATCGCAGAGGGAGGTGGTGTAGATGTGCTGGATGGAACAGAGATGCGGCTAAGCCTCTGGAAGACCTCCTCCATAGAAGGATGGTAGCGTCTGCAAGTATCTGATATCTGGCCGCATCATATTCAGGATCAAGAGCCGCTAGAAGGACTCCTACCATGGTGGCATTACGAAATGTCTTCTGCTGCTCTGGTGTGGCTATCAGAGGGATAGTGTTGTATAGTTTCTCAAACATCCCCCTAAGGAATGTATACAAGGAATGAAGTGGCCATCCATTCTGCTTCATGGTGAATATGTCGTGTTGCAGTTGTAGCATATTGGTTTCGTTCCGAACCTGTGAATATGTCGCTGCAAGAATGTCCCACATCGCTTTAGCGGTGGGCTGATGGAGAACATCATTAGCAATCTCCATTGACAACGTGCCTGACAACCAGACTTTGGCATACGAGTCATCAGCCTCCCACGAGGCATAAATCCATGTCTTCTCTGCTGGCTCATCCTCGGTAAGAATGTGCTTCTTACCGTTTGACTTCATGAGACTCATGAACTGCATCGCCCAGAGCTCGTAGTTCGAACCGTCCATCTTCACTATTGGCGCGGGACCTTTGAACGCGCCTATGGAGGGCATATCCACCTTGGATTCTGGCATATCACCGCAAGAGAAAAACTAGGGTTTGTAGACAAAGTGATAGATGTCTACACAAACTGCATAGGATTCGAGTGCGTATGTAGACGTTACGCACCCAAATCCATAGATTTAGCGACGGAGGCGGCTACGACTAAGCCGACAGGGGGCGCACCGGTGCCGGCTAGATCAAAGCCGGCAGGAGGCGAGTGGCGGGGCCGGTTAGGGCAAGACCGGTCGGTAATGGGTGCTGGTTAGGGCACAGTCGGCAGGAAGCAGTTGCCGGAGCCAGCTAGGGCATGGCAGGAGGCGGCAGCGGGGGCCTGACGGTGGGAGATCCAGGGGGGGAAGGCGGAGGCGGGGAGCCCTGCTGCGGCGGAAGGAGAGAGGGGGCCCGGCGGCGGAACGAGAGAGGAGAGAGGGGGGACGGCGGGTGCGATGAGAGGGAGCCCCCTGATACCATGTTGGAAGAATAATCATTGTTTATTCCTGAGAGCCCTAGGGTCTCTTATATAGAGAAAACACATGGGTAAATTACATAAGACAGAACATAGAATAATAGAAAAGACAAGCGGTACACAGACTACATAATTCTTTCGACAGTAACCTTCTTTGAGTCCATTATTTATTTCTCTCCTACAGGTGACAAGTTCATTCCTTCAGAGGATGGAGAAGAGGTCTATATGCCTCTACCTCCGATCTCCACTACATCATCATCGTCACCACCACCACATTCTCCTCCATCGCCACCACCGCCACCTCCTCCACCACCACCTACATGCTTACTTTCTTTCCACGGGTTTACCGGTGTCGACCACGTGCTCGTGTGCCTCCTTCATCATCTAGCACGCTTAAGGTATGTTCTGAACATTTGAGTTCTTATAATGGCACTGGTGATTTGTGTGTGCAGCTTGAGGTGCAGGATGTCTTGGATGATACCCTTTTGCGAGTGCTAAGGACCTAGATGTACCTATTGCTCTACGGAGGCAAAGGCGTGCATGCACTATGCATCCTTGCATCCCATGTTTCCTTGGAACGTCTCTCCGAGGATTTTCAGAGGTTTGTTGTGGGACTGTCGGCTGTGGAGGTACCACGGTCCTATCCGAAAGCATTGCATAGTAGTGAGTGGCATCTGGCAATGGAGAAGGAAATGGTAGCCTTAGGATCTCGTAGTACGTAGAGTGTTGTACAGACTCCTACAGGTGCACTTGTTGTCGGCGGAAAATGGGGGTTTACTGTAAAGCAACATGTTGATGGTACAGTGGACTGGTACAAGGCCAGATTGGTTGCTCGTGGGTTCACCACAACCTACGGAGTGGATTACCAGTATACTTTTTCTCCACTAGTGTGTCATTCTACGCTGAGGATTCTTATTGAAGTTGTTGTAGTACGTGATTGGCCACTTTTCCAATCGGATGTCAAGAATGTGTTCTTGTATGGAGTCCTGCAGGAGGAGATTTACATGCAGCAGCCACAACGGTTTGTTGCTGAGGGGGAGTCCAATATGGTGTGCTGACTTCACAAGTCCATATATGGCCTTTAGCAGAGTTCGAGAGCTTGGTATCAGAAGCTCTCCGAGTTGCTTGAACAGAAGGGGTTTGTCAGATCTACTACAGATCGCTCTCTTTTTATTAGGAGAACCCAGAGCAGTACCGTTGCTATTCTAGTTTATGTTGATGACATTATTGTTACTGGCAGCGATGAACAGGACATTCAGACAGCTAAGGATTTCCTTGGACGACAGTTTGTGACCAAGGACCTTGGCAAACTGCGTTAGTTTCTTGGCCTAGAGCTTGCCAAAAATCAGCATGGTATGGTAATGACGCAATGGAAGAACATCACTGATCTTCTATCTGAGATAGGTATGACAGGATGCAGACATGCTACTACTCCAATGGATCCAAATGCTAGGCTTTATGATGATGACTCTAAGGATGTGGATAAGAGACGGTAAAGAGAGTAAGTAGGGAAGCTATTGTATGTTACTATTAACAGGCATGATATATCATTTGTTGTTAGCAGAGTTAGCCAGTTTATAGAGCAACCTAGGCAGGCTTACATGGATGCAGTTAATATGAAATTGAGATATTTGAAGTCCTCTCCAGGTGCAGGCCGTTTATTTAGAAGAGATACGTCTCTCACAGTTACCGGATGTGCAAATGCATATTATGTTGGGTGCCCCAAGGACAGGAAGTCCACCTCTAGTTTCAATGTGTTTGTTGATAGCTCGTTGGTTTCATGGAAGAGTAAGAAACAGACTTTTGTAGCTGGATCTAGTGCAGAATCATAGTAAAAGGCTATGGCCCAAGGGAGCATAGAAATGATATGGGTCAAGTATGTCCTGACTGACCTAACTATTGAGGTGTCTCTTCCTATGCACCTCCAATGTGATAATCAAGTTGCCCTATTCATAGCTAATAATCCAGACTTCCATGAGAGAACAAAGCACATTGAAGTAGATTGTCATTACACCCGTAATTTGATTCAAAAGGGGTTTATTCTCACTTCTCATGTGGCTTCAGGCGATCAGATTGCAGACATGTTTACCAAATCTATTGTGAAGGGTCTCTTTCACCATTGTTCCAAGCTAAGCATGATAGACATATATGCTCCAACTTGAGGGGGAGTGTTGAGATACTTACATCTCTGTGTCTTTATTTTATTTTATACAGATCTATTTCTTCAGACTATGTTATGTAATTTTCCCTAATAGATTTTTTTCCTATATAAGAGAGAACTAGGGCTTCGTGGAATATAACTTTTCGTTTCACAACTTTTCACAAATACAAACTACATTTTCATTCTTGATAGGCATATTGGTATAAAATAAATATGGAAAAGATGGAAAATTTTATTGATGAAACACATACCACATAATCCCCACATTTCAGGCTGCAGACAAGATTGGGCAGCCCGCTAGATGCCATATCTGAAGTCTGGCTATGCAACTGAAAACCATTATGAGCAACTTCTCGACATGTAAAATGGTAAGTATACTTGCCATTTTCAGCAGGCTGCTTTTCCAAAGAGCTGTTGGTAAAATCAAGGATGAAAGAAGAGAGTTTGCCTTTGTGTTCTTCACCCTTGATATTTCCAGGATACAACTCTTTCCCGGCAACCTACAAAAAGAACAGATTATCAAAGCATGGGAATTTGAACGTTTCAAAAACCTTTTAATTTGTTCAACATGTCGGCACAACCTTCAAGGAAGATTGAACATACCAAGGATGTTTTTGCCTCCAAATCAATTAGTCGATTCCAATGCAGGAGAAATTCAAAATGAAGAGAAGTTAGGCCTTCCACGTGTGATTGAAAAACATCACCAAGGCCACCATCTGCATGATTGAAAAGCATCAAAACAAGCTTTTGTAATTAGTTACAGGATAAATGTATGGCTTGTTTTCCCTTTGAGGTTTTTATGGGTTCAAAACCCTTTGAGGTTTTTATGACCATATTAAATCCAAACAAGATACCTAATAGCCTTAACTCGAGTCTCGAGGACGAGACTCCCTTTGAGGTTTTTATATTTGTAGCATCCGGTTTCCAATCAAAACCGAAGTCGTCCGATTTTGGGTCTAATAAACCCAAAAACGTTGTCGGTCAATACTAAACAACTTAAAACGATCAATTAATCGTGAATCAAAAGTTGTTCGGGAAAAATCGACCAAAAATCGGTCAATCCGTAACGCGCGTCGTGAAAAGCCGCGACGCAAATTCGGAAACCGCGAAAGAAACCGAGACCATCATGAGATCCGATTCGATGATACGAGACCAACGGAATCGACCGTTCGTCAATCGGAGGTCATATGATATTTCTAAATCGTAAAATTAACCTTAAACAAAATTCGTATCCGAAAATTTCGGGGGTTCAAAACCCAACCGAAAGTATATCAATATTACACTCATTTTAATTGTCGTTTTGAAAGACGATCAAATCGAAATATTTCGTGTCAAAATCTGAGATCCGAGGTGCGCATACGGTGCATTTTAAGTAATGTCAAATAAAGAGACCTTGAATTTAAATATAAATATATATAATGAATTTCTGCTACTGCCAAACAACCAATTCCAGCCGTGGTTTTGTTCCTTTTCTTTCTCAGCCACTTGTTATGGCTCCTTGCTCCACTTGGCATCACTCCATACTTCCTTACCCTTATTAATATCAATTCAATTCCTTTCACACTACTTCGATGTCCCCCAATTGCTTCCTCACTTTCTCCCAACGAAGGAATAACACCTCTTCACTTCCAGCCAAACCTGTCGTCCAGCAGATCGAGAACAACTGTAGCAGCCTCAGTTCTTCCTCCTTGCTGCACAGCTGCTGGAGATAATTCTTGCTACTGTTGTGTAGTTTCATTGGAGCTAAATAAGCTACCACATTCCAGCAATTGGAGGTATTGTTATACTCATGCTTACAAGATTGTTCCCCAGAATCTGAGATCTTCAATAGACAATTTTTTAAACCTTCTTTACAGCTCCCAGTTCAAGAGCTGCTGCTACTTCGATTCACAGTGTTGCATGCCAAGTCTCACTTCCAAACCTTGGAAATCCAAAAAAAAAGTACGATTCCATACCCTATCCTCCTTGCTGCCAAGCATGTTAATTTCACATGATTTTATGTACAGTTCCTCAATCTTTTGCTGCCTTATGCTGCCTCGCATGCAATCTATAGATCATAATGTTTAATCAAAACCCTTCTGGTTGATACCCATGTTTATTGTGAAATCTAAACCCCTAAATTTTGTTGCACATCAAATACTTTTTATGACACCATCCATCAAACATAATTCTTATTATATTCATGTTTAAAACGTTGGTGTTGATATCAATCCTTATGTGAGTTATTTTTACTAATGATGTAATATCGAATAAATTGGATCTGCTTCTGGAAATTTTACAAGGTTGTTATGATACCCTCCAGAAAGGTGTATATATATAATACGGATGTGGGCATTTGCATTCGTTAGCTTAGTTCTTGTTAATATTCAGCAAAGTTGAATATCAAATCCATGTGATTGGATAGTATAGAACTAGCATTCTGTTTTATATATACATATATATATATTGTTTGATTCTCTATTAGATGATTATAAATTATAAATTGATATCCTGTATGTAATCTGTAAACAGAAAGTTAAAATTTAAAATAATAATAATAAAGTCAATTAAAACATTGTGATCGTACTGTATGTTAAAATTTGATATGAATTATAAATTTTTTTATAAGCAATCTCTAATATAGGATTAATTCCTACTTGAGTTGGTACCAGTTGGCTTTTAAGTTCGCATTTCATTAATACGATCTCTGCCATGAGCTGAAATAGGCGCATGCTCACTGCAGTTCCAATGGAAGCTTAGTTTTTTTTTCATATAAAGGATACCTTATCATTCAGTTGCTCTTTCTTGCTAACTACTAAATTTAACGACATTATAGTTTCATTATGCTCCTTTGTTTCATTATTAGCACAATATCACATAATAAAGTCTTAAGAAGATTTCAATTAAAATTTTACTATACCTGGTTTATAACCTCGAGTTGTCAAACAGGTTTGTGTTGTAAATAAATGATATCAAATATCTAAAGTTCTGGAAAGTTATTATTATATTCAGATTGAAGTTCCTTGCATAGTAATATATATATAAATTTGTTGTAAAAAAAAAGAGGAATTTATTTTTAAATGAGAAATAAAGTATATTTGTTATTCTTCTATTTAAAAGTCAATAAAAGGTTGATCCGTACAGAACTATGTCTAAAAGTGGTATTGATAAATAATAGGGATTTCATATATGAAGGTGCACAGAATTTTATAAAATAACTTAAAATAATTAAATTGATCTAGGAGTTGATAACTCCTTATTGATAAATAAACAAAAACTTCATCAATGATCCTCTATTATGACCTACTAATCACATGTCACTCTCTGCAATCGATAGTTAGTAGCAAAGTACCTAGATCAAAAAGGTTAACGACACAAGAAATTGAGAAAGAAAGGAGAAATCATGTATATCTATATGGTATTGAATCAAGTAATGCCAATTAATAGTGCTGGTCATGGTGACCCTTACACCTGACCATGCGAGGGCGCGGTGACCCTCAACTGGGCGGGAGAATAGGAAGCCCAGTTAGGGCAGCGGCCGCTTAATGCGCGGGTCTAGGATCCCAGTCTTTTACACGGTTTTTACGCGAGCTCGCAGTGTTTTTACGCCTCGTTGGGATCCTGACTTTAGACCAGTTCCGTTGACCCTGTCTTTTAGGATACCCAGGCGGGGGATCCTTGGTTTTCAGTTTTTACGTACGAGCTCGTCCGCCCGTACTAGTCGGGCTGTTTTTCTAGAGCGACTTCCCGGGAAGTCCCTCTCACCCGTCTCAGTGGCGTAGTTGGGGAGTAGACATATCCCTCTATTGGACCGGCCTTCCAACTAGAGGGCGAGACGGAAGAGACATTTGCAGGCTTCTTCACCGCTTGAGTTTTCTTCGCCAAACATACTTGGCGATTATACATCTAGATCATCCATATCTACATCTATATCTACATCTAAATCATCAAGAGTTGCATCTGAGAGAGTTAGAGTGAAGGTTTGGAGGAAATCACAATTAAGATTTAGTTGTTTAGAAGTGACTTTAATCTGGTTCAAAAATCCTATAAGTTAGTGGACGTGTTGGGAACTTAGTTAGGATGCATTACACAACACCGCATGCCTACGGAGGCCCCCCAACCCTAAGGTAGTTTAATACCTTAGAGTCATAGTGTGAGGCTACATACAGACCAAGACCACGGACTATCCACTAACTTAAAAGGAGTAAATAGAATTAAGGATCAAATCAGTCATCATTATATCAGTCCATCATCGGAAACCATGACATGATCTCAATGACAAGAAATTAGCAATTTCATGTGCCATCAAGTTCTACAACATGATCTCCAAGACCCAGAATCATGATCTTTATCTACATCATCTGGAGTCATATCTGAAACAATTGAAATTAAGAATTGGATGCCTACCTATTGAACTTGGGAATCAAGTAATCTATAAATATTTCATATTCCATCTTTCACATCGACAAATCCATAGATTTGATATCTGGTCAATATAATAATAGAGATATATACTTATATGCATACTCCTATAATTATAATTTATCAACATTTGATTACAAAATAAATATGTTAAATATGAAAAGTGTTTGGATAATGAGAGTTTATGAGAAATGCTTACAAGCCTGACTACCTTTTTACTCACGCAAGTAGATGTAAATAGTGCTTATTCCACCTTTCTACTTGCTCTCTTTTGCACATTAAATTACTTGTTAATTATTTTAAACTACGGGTTTGTATTCACAATTGTGACTCCTTTTCTTCCTTGCACGCATGGCAGGAAAGGAGTTTGTTGTTCAGTAGCTATACAGGGTTCCAAGAGACAAGGTCTATACTAGACGGTATGTTATTCTTTTGTCTCAGTTTTTGTTCGATTGTTAATGTTATATGCTTCTTTTCTCTTCAGTCAGATTTTGGGATATACTGTATGTACTTTCAGACATTGTACATGATGTAAAAAAATACATGCAAATTAATGAAATATGATTTTGGTGCCAATTTTCCTTATTAGCTTGTGGTGGTGAATGTGAATGTCGAATGTCACTTGCAAATATATTCATTGCGAAAAAATTTTCCCCATAATTTATGCTTATAATGCGATGTCAATAAAATGGAATGTTGCGAATTGTGTCGTAAACGGGTACCCGGATCCTGAGGGGTTCACAGTTTGGTATCAGAGCAGAGGTACCCCGATACACACATTCGTAACATTACAATTCCGATCGCATCAAGTTCTCGGATAGCAACAGTCTTCCGACTTGTCGTGAGTCTGAGATGGGAAATTGACATTCTAATTCAATCACCACAGATGTCACCAATTTCATTCATTTTCATATTATATCCCAAGGAAGAGAAAAAGCATATATGATAATATCGGTGAACCACAAATTCTATGACTAAAATGGTTCCTATGTAGAGCCATGGCATCCCGACCACATCATGGAGCGACAAATTCTTTCCTTGTTTCGAGGCTACTAGCTTCTTTAGGCAGAGTCACAGAGACTCTTTCTTCCCCATATCACATCCGAGGGCCAGGTGGCCAGTTGTTTATCATCTCCCTGATAGTCAGGCACTTGCCCGTACTGATTGGCGGTCACGAGATGATCACCGATTGTCTACTTCTGCAGTTTGAGGAGTTCGACTTGATTTTGGGCCTGGATTGGTTATCTGCTCATCATACACTTATTGATTGCCTTAGGAAGACGGTTGTCTTCAGAATTCCAGATCTACCTGAGTTCACCTTTGAGGGTACTGTACATGACTCCACATGGAGTACATTTCAGTGTTGCGAGCCCAGCAACTTGTTGATCAGGGTTGTAATTCATACCTAGCATTTGTTCGGGAGGTATCTGATCAGGAGCCGATGACACAGGACATCCGAGTAGTATCAGAATACCCTGACGTGTTTCATGATGAACTACCAGGATTACCTCCTGAGAGAGAGATCGAGTTCGAGATCACATTGCTGCCAGATATACAACCGATCTCTATGGCACCTTATCGCATGGCACCAGCCGAGTTGAGGGAGCTGAAAGTGCAGTTGCACGAGTTACTTGATTTGGGATTTGTGAGACCGAGCACTTCACCTTGGGGTGCTCCGGTTCTATTTGTCAGGAAGAAGGATGGATCCATGAGACTGTGCATCGATTACAGGCAGCTGAACAAGAGAACGGTGAAGAACCGTTATCCTTTGCCACGCATCGATGATTTGTTTGACCAGCTCCAGGGATCTTCGGTTTTCTCGAAGATCGATCTTCGCTCAGGTTACCATCAGCTGAGGATTCGCGAGTCAGATATTCCGAAGACAGCCTTCAGGACTCGCTATGGACACTACGAGTTTGTGGTGATGCCGTTTGGGCTTACCAATGTACATGCGGCTTTCATGGATATGATGAACCGTATCTTCCGTCCATACTTGGACAAGTTTGTAGTGGTGTTCATCGATGACGTGCTAATCTATTTACGGAATGAATGGGATCATGCGAATGATCTACGGACTGTCTTGGATACATTACGAGAGCACAAGCTATATGCCAAGTTGAGCAAGTGTGAGTTCTGGTTATCCCATGTCTCATTTCTCGGGCATATCATTTCTGGAGCAGGCATTGCAGTTGATCCTGCGAAGATAGATGCAGTCATGTCTTGGGAGCAGCCCAAGATTATCACGCAAATTCGGAGCTTCCTCGGATTAGCGGGCTATTACAGACGCTTTGTCAGCGGATTTTCACGCATTGTTCGTCCTCTGACACGACTGACGCAGAAGGGAGTTCCATTCATTTGGGACGATTCATGTGAGCAAGCCTTCCAGACACTGAAGGAGAGGTTGACTACAGCACCTATTCTTACTCTTCCTTCAGGCACTCAGGACTATGCAGTATATACAGATGCATCTGGAGAAGGTCTAGGAGCAGTGTTGATGCAGAGAGGACAGGTGATTGCTTACGCATCACGACAGTTGAGACCGCACGAGCAGAATTACCCCACACATGACTTGGAGTTGGCGGCAGTTGTCTTCGCCTTGAAGATCTGGCGCCACTATCTATATGGGGTGAACTTCGAGATTTTTACAGATCACAAGAGCCTAAAGTACATCTTTGATCAGAAGGAGTTGAACATAAGACAGCGCAGATGGCTCGAGCTGCTGAAGGATTATGATTGCACGGTCTCTTACCATCCCGGTAAGGGAAACGTGGTGGCTGATGCACTTAGCAGGAGAGCGCATGCTGATGGTACGGCGAACTGGCTATACACGTGAGATACGCTTGCAGCTTTAACCGATTGGCATCCTCAGGAAAGTGCATCCATTTCTACCGCCGTGCCTCCACGATACAACAGTCTTTGGGATCGTATTGTTGAGGGCCAGAAGACCGATCCTTGGATTCATGATAGATACATGCGCGCTGTTAAGGACGAATTTGACGACTTTGTTGTGATGGAGTCTATTTTATGGAAGGCAGGACGGGTCGTTGTACCCAATGACGAGCAGCTTCGCAGAGACATTCTCGATGAGGCACATAGTTCACGGTTATCTATCCATCCAGGCAGTACGAAGATGTACCGTGATCTGCGTCGGCATTTCTGGTGGGATGGAATGAAGCGCGATGTGGCGCTACATGTTAGCAGATGCATGACCTGTCAGATGGTCAAGGCTGAACACAGGAGACCACCGGGATTACTGCAGTCTCTCCCCATTCCTGAGTGGAAGTGGGAGAGCATTTCTATGGATTTTGTCACAGGTTTGCCGAAGACTCCAGGCGGCCATGATTCTATATGGGTCGTTGTTGATAGGTTGACCAAGTCAGCCCATTTCATACCTGTCAACACGACTTACACTCCATCCAGATTGGCCAAGCTCTATATGCAGAACATTATCAGGCTACATGGTATACCACGAGAGGTGGTGTCTGACAGGGATTCGAGATTTACATCTCAGTATTGGCATCAGTTCATGTCAACACTACAGACAGAGCTGAAGATGAGTTCTGCTTATCATCCGCAGACAGACGGGCAGAGTGAGCGCACCATTCAGACGCTTGAGGATCTACTTCGCGCATGCACTTTGGAGTGGAAAGGGTCCTGGAAGGACCATTTGCCTTTGGTGGAATTCACGTACAACAATAGCTATCACTCCAGTATTGGCATGGCACCATTCGAAGCCCTATACGGGCGGAGATGCCTCACACCTCTCAGTTGGCGTGAGGTAGGTGATCATGCTTTATATACCGTGGATCTCTTGGAGGAGACTGCGAGAGCTGTTGATCTTGTGAGACGGAGGCTTCTGACGGCACAGAATCGCCAAAAGAGTTATGCAGACCGTCGGAGGAGAGATTTAGAGTTCCAGGTAATCTAATTATTTTCTCCTCATCCACTCAATTATGATATATATGTGTTCAACTTAATCTCATACTAATGACATTCCTATAAATTATAGGTTGGAGATTGGGTATTTTTGCTAGTATCTCCCATGAAGGGAGTGCAGAGATTCGGTGTTCGTGGCAAGTTGGCGCCGCGATATGTTGGACCTTTTGAGATTCTGGCTAGAGTGGGGAAAGTGGCATACCGAGTAGCCCTTCCTCCACATCTTTCAGCTATTCATGATGTTTTCCACATATCCAATCTGAGGAAGTATGTTCACGACTCTCGACACGTCATCAGTTACGAGAATCTTGACGTAGAGCCAGATCTGACTTATGAGGAGAAGCCAGTTCAGATTCTTGACCGTGCTGTGAAGAAGCTTCGCAGCAAGGAGATTTCATTGGTCAAGGTTTTGTGGCACCGACACGGCGTCAAGGAAGCGACATGGGAGACTGAAGCCGACATGCGGGCACGATATCCGCAGCTTTTCTGATGTAAGCATCAAAACAAGCTTTTGTAATTAGTTACAGGATAAATGTATGGCTTGTTTTCCCTTTGAGGTTTTTATGGGTTCAAAACCCTTTGAGGTTTTTATGACCATATTAAATCCAAACAAGATACCTAATAGCCTTAACTCGAGTCTCGAGGACGAGACTCCCTTTGAGGTTTTTATATTTGTAGCATCCGGTTTCCAATCAAAACCGAAGTCGTCCGATTTTGGGTCTAATAAACCCAAAAACGTTGTCGGTCAATACTAAACAACTTAAAACGATCAATTAATCGTAAATCAAAAGTTGTTCGGGAAAAATCGACCAAAAATCGGTCAATCCGTAACGCGCGCCGTGAAAAGCCGCGACGCAAATTCGGAAACCGCGAAAAAAACCGAGACCATCATGAGATCCGATTCGATGATACGAGACCAACGGAATCGACCGTTCGTCAATCGGAGGTCATATGATATTTCTAAATCGTAAAATTAACCTTAAACAAAATTCGTATCCGAAAATTTCGGGGGTTCAAAACCCAACCGAAAGTATATCAATATTACACTCATTTTAATTGTCGTTTTGAAAGACGATCAAATCGAAATATTTCGTGTCAAAATCTGAGATCCGAGGTGCGCATACGGTGCATTTTAAGTAATGTCAAATAAAGAGACCTTGAATTTAAATATAAATATATATAATGAATTTCTGCTACTGCCAAACAACCAATTCCAGCCGTGGTTTTGTTCCTTTTCTTTCTCAGCCACTTGTTATGGCTCCTTGCTCCACTTGGCATCACTCCATACTTCCTTACCCTTATTAATATCAATTCAATTCCTTTCACACTACTTCGATGTCCCCCAATTGCTTCCTCACTTTCTCCCAACGAAGGAATAACACCTCTTCACTTCCAGCCAAACCTGTCGTCCAGCAGATCGAGAACAACTGTAGCAGCCTCAGTTCTTCCTCCTTGCTGCACAGCTACTGGAGATAATTCTTGCTACTGTTGTGTAGTTTCATTGGAGCTAAATAAGCTACCACATTCCAGCAATTGGAGGTATTGTTATACTCATGCTTACAAGATTGTTCCCCAGAATCTGAGATCTTCAATAGACAATTTTTTAAACCTTCTTTACAGCTCCCAGTTCAAGAGCTGCTGCTACTTCGATTCACAGTGTTGCATGCCAAGTCTCACTTCCAAACCTTGGAAATCCAAAAAAAAAGTACGATTCCATACCCTATCCTCCTTGCTGCCAAGCATGTTAATTTCACATGATTTTATGTACAGTTCCTCAATCTTTTGCTGCCTTATGCTGCCTCGCATGCAATCTATAGATCATAATGTTTAATCAAAACCCTTCTGGTTGATACCCATGTTTATTGTGAAATCTAAACCCCTAAATTTTGTTGCACATCAAATACTTTTTATGACACCATCCATCAAACATAATTCTTATTATATTCATGTTTAAAACGTTGGTGTTGATATCAATCCTTATGTGAGTTATTTTTACTAATGATGTAATATCGAATAAATTGGATCTGCTTCTGGAAATTTTACAAGGTTGTTATGATACCCTCCAGAAAGGTGTATATATATAATACGGATGTGGGCATTTGCATTCGTTAGCTTAGTTCTTGTTAATATTCAGCAAAGTTGAATATCAAATCCATGTGATTGGATAGTATAGAACTAGCATTCTGTTTTATATATACATATATATATATATTGTTTGATTCTCTATTAGATGATTATAAATTATAAATTGATATCCTGTATGTAATCTGTAAACAGAAAGTTAAAATTTAAAATAATAATAATAAAGTCAATTAAAACATTGTGATCGTACTGTATGTTAAAATTTGATATGAATTATAAATTTTTTTATAAGCAATCTCTAATATAGGATTAATTCCTACTTGAGTTGGTACCAGTTGGCTTTTAAGTTTCGCATTTCATTAATACGATCTCTGCCATGAGCTGAAATAGGCGCATGCTCACTGCAGTTCCAATGGAAGCTTAGTTTTTTTTTCATATAAAGGATACCTTATCATTCAATTGCTCTTTCTTGCTAACTACTAAATTTAACGACATTATAGTTTCATTATGCTCCTTTGTTTCATTATTAGCACAATATCACATAATAAAGTCTTAAGAAGATTTCAATTAAAATTTTACTATACCTGGTTTATAACCTCGAGTTGTCAAACAGGTTTGTGTTGTAAATAAATGATATCAAATATCTAAAGTTCTGGAAAGTTATTATTATATTCAGATTGAAGTTCCTTGCATAGTAATATATATATAAATTTGTTGTAAAAAAAAAGAGGAATTTATTTTTAAATGAGAAATAAAGTATATTTGTTATTCTTCTATTTAAAAGTCAATAAAAGGTTGATCCGTACAGAACTATGTCTAAAAGTGGTATTGATAAATAATAGGGATTTCATATATGAAGGTGCACAGAATTTTATAAAATAACTTAAAATAATTAAATTGATCTAGGAGTTGATAACTCCTTATTGATAAATAAACAAAAACTTCATCAATGATCCTCTATTATGACCTACTAATCACATGTCACTCTCTGCAATCGATAGTTAGTAGCAAAGTACCTAGATCAAAAAGGTTAACGACACAAGAAATTGAGAAAGAAAGGAGAAATCATGTATATCTATATGGTATTGAATCAAGTAATGCCAATTAATAATGCTGGTCATGGTGACCCTTACACCTGACCATGCGAGGGCGCGGTGACCCTCAACTGGGCGGGAGAATAGGAAGCCCAGTTAGGGCAGCGGCCGCTTAATGCGCGGGCCTAGGATCCCAGTCTTTTACACGGTTTTTACGCGAGCTCGCAGTGTTTTTACGCCTCGTTGGGATCCTGACTTTAGACCAGTTCCGTTGACCCTGTCTTTTAGGATACCCAGGCGGGGGATCCTTGGTTTTCAGTTTTTACGTACGAGCTCGTCCGCCCGTACTAGTCGGGCTGTTTTTCTAAAGCGACTTCCCGGGAAGTCCCTCTCACCCGTCTCAGTGGCGTAGTTGGGGAGTAGACCTATCCCTCTATTGGACCGGCCTTCCAACTAGAGGGCGAGACGGAAGAGACATTTGCAGGCTTCTTCACCGCTTGAGTTTTCTTCGCCAAACAGACTTGGCGATTCTACATCTAGATCATCCATATCTACATCTATATCTACATCTAAATCATCAAGAGTTGCATCTGAGAGAGTTAGAGTGAAGGTTTGGAGGAAATCACAATTAAGATTTAGTTGTTTAGAAGTGACTTTAATCTGGTTCAAAAATCCTATAAGTTAGTGGACGTGTTGGGAACTTAGTTAGGATGCATTACACAACACCGCATGCCTACGGAGGCCCCCCAACCCTAAGGTAGTTTAATACCTTAGAGTCATAGTGTGAGGCTACATACAGACCAAGACCACGGACTATCCACTAACTTAAAAGGAGTAAATAGAATTAAGGATCAAATCAGTCATCATTATATCAGTCCATCATCGGAAACCATGACATGATCTCAATGACAAGAAATTAGCAATTTCATGTGCCATCAAGTTCTACAACATGATC
The DNA here is from genome assembly GCA_037367405.1 of Ottelia alismoides. Classification (NCBI taxonomy): domain Eukaryota; kingdom Viridiplantae; phylum Streptophyta; class Magnoliopsida; order Alismatales; family Hydrocharitaceae; genus Ottelia; species Ottelia alismoides. The sequence goes on from JAZKJV010006724.1 coordinate 89,235, forward strand.
TCCAAGACCCAGAATCATGATCTTTATCTACATCATCTGGAGTCATATCTGAAACAATTGAAATTAAGAATTGGATGCCTACCTATTGAACTTGGGAATCAAGTAATCTATAAATATTTCATATTCCATCTTTCACATCGACAAATCCATAGATTTGATATCTGGTCAATATAATAATAGAGATATATACTTATATGCATACTCCTATAATTATAATTTATCAACATTTGATTACAAAATAAATATGTTAAATATGAAAAGTGTTTGGATAATGAGAGTTTATGAGAAATGCTTACAAGCCTGACTACCTTTTTACTCACGCAAGTAGATGTAAATAGTGCTTATTCCACCTTTCTACTTGCTCTCTTTTGCACATTAAATTACTTGTTAATTATTTTAAACTACGGGTTTGTATTCACAATTGTGACTCCTTTTCTTCCTTGCACGCATGGCAGGAAAGGAGTTTGTTGTTCAGTAGCTATACAGGGTTCCAAGAGACAAGGTCTATACTAGACGGTATGTTATTCTTTTGTCTCAGTTTTTGTTCGATTGTTAATGTTATATGCTTCTTTTCTCTTCAGTCAGATTTTGGGATATACTGTATGTACTTTCAGACATTGTACATGATGTAAAAAAATACATGCAAATTAATGAAATATGATTTTGGTGCCAATTTTCCTTATTAGCTTGTGGTGGTGAATGTGAATGTCGAATGTCACTTGCAAATGTATTCATTGCGAAAAAATTTTCCCCATAATTTATGCTTATAATGCGATGTCAATAAAATGGAATGTTGCGAATTGTGTCGTAAACGGGTACCCGGATCCTGAGGGGTTCACAGATCCGGCGCAGATCCTCCAGGCGGTTCTCCCTCGCGCAACCTCTCGAGACCTCCGCCTCCCTCTCCCAGGCGGCACTGACGGTGCCTTCTCAAGCCGCTACACACTCCCCCTTCGCGAGAACTTCTCAAGTGCGGCGCCAAGGCCGCGAGTCTCCTCTCGCCGCAGGCCATCTCCAGCGGCGGCACACCCCCGAAGCTGCGGCGCTCTCCAAGCCGGAAATCCCCGCGCTCCTTTCCCATCGGGGGCGGCGGTACTTCGAGCGAGGTTTCCCACTATGGGAAACCCTATATGGGGGTAGAGGGCAAATAAGTCCAGCCGCAGGTCTTTAAAAAAATCGGACATGCTTACATTTCGGCTCTTGTTGGGCGTTGAGTTTAAAAAAAACTTTTGTATGGCCCAAATGGGCCTCTTGTTTCCAAAAAAAAGAGGAATGTTCAAAAAGAAGAAGAAGAAGAAAAGGCGCGTACAAATTAAAAAGTCGTACGCAAAGGTTTTTTTTCAAAAAAAATGTGGCGGCTTATAAAAGAAAGAAAAGAAAGAAAAGCCGCAAGAAATGTTTGAGAATGTTCATGTTTTTACCCGTAATTATCTTGTCTTCTCCCAACTTTGTCGATTTCTCTGTTTTCCGACAAGTATGGGAGAAAGGGGGAGTATCTGTGTAGAGTCACAGTCCCGTTTGTCAGATTTTCCAGATTCTCCAGACTTCAGATTACAAGCCATTAAGATTCCAGACTCTACGGTTCAGATCCAATTTCAGACTCGACATCAGGTATTTCCGAGTTTGCAGTTCAGACACGCACGAGTGTGCGTCTTCAGTTTCGAGGTCCCCATCATTCTTCTTGTTGTCAGACCAGAGTTTTCATGTGAGCCATAGGGACTCCAAAGCAGAGGACCATTCCCTATGCCATTGAGGGCAAGGGTTTTCATGTGGTATCATAGGTACTCCAGAGTAGAGTATCATTCTCTGAGTCATATGGGAGAGACCCAGTTCTCCGACGAGGAGACTTCAGGCGCAGTTTCAGACTCGATGGTCAGATTCCAAGTCTTCAGTTGACTCACACTCCAGCCCGTTCGTCCTCCTCACCTGCACGACATGAGAAGCAACGTCCTCGACTGCAGCAATGTGCGCGTTGGGTTGATATTGTCCATAGTATCCTGTAGCATTGAGTTAAGTTTCTTTTTGTTTGTCCAAGCTGAGCATTGCATGCTCCAGCTTGAGGGGGAGTGTTGGAGTATTTGGTAGTGCGCCTATTGAGTTGTAGATGGGTAAATGGATACCTCCAGGATCCATTTACCCCATCCCAGTGTTTAGTCCCACATTGTCCAGCGGTGGGACTTGGACGCCCTGTGGAGGCTATATAAGGAGACCCAGGCCTCCTGTAACAGATGAGAAAGTTCAATAGAATATCCGCCCCTTTGAGGGCTTCTCCCGTGGTTTCATCCCGCTCATCACGAAGTAGGGTTCCACGTAAAAATCATGGTATCCCATGTTGATGTTTCTTGTTCTTATGCTATGTTTTATCATTCCGCTTCCGCTTCCGATTTTCTAACAATGTGCATAATCAAATATGTTAATTATCAAATGAAAAATAAAATGGTACCATGACCCTGATCTCTATATTTTTCCCATTAATAGAGATTTTATAAGAACGCTGAACCACCCACCAGCCTGAGAATGGATCAATATTCATGTGTACAGCCCTAAAATCTCCTTCATCCCACGGATAGATAGACATTGCATAAGCTGCCAACCCAAATGACAATGAATCAATGATAGAATATTAGAAGTCAGGGTAAAGGGTCAAGTTACAAAACTTGGCACGTGGCACATCGAGAATCAATGGTAAAGAAACCACTTAGCCTATGTTTGTTTGCCTTTTTAAACGAGGGTTTACCCTCTTTCTAGGGGCTCACATTTGGGTCTAGGGAAGGTTATAAACCCACAGATTAAGAGAAGGTGTAGCGTAATATTAAACACATAACAACTAACCTTCTATTCATGGGTTAGAAACCACGGGAAACCACGGGAGAAGCCCCAGGATCCATTTACCTCCAGGATGGGTAAATGATTCTAATATGTTGGAGTATTTGGTTGTGTGCCACATGAGTTGTAGATGGGTAAATGGATACCTCTAGGATCCATTTACCCCATCCCAGTGTTTAGTCCCACGTCTACCAGTGGTGGGACTTGGAGGCTATGTGGAGGCTACACAAGGAGTCCCAGACCTCTTGTATCCATTGAGAAAAAAGAATGAAATATCCGCCCCATTTAGGGCTTCTCCCGTGATTTCATCCTGCTCCTTAGGGAGTAGGGTTCCACGTAAAAATCTCTTGTTCTTCATGTTTATCTTTCTGATCTTATGCTATGTTTATCATTCCGCTTCCGCATTTTCTATTTTCAAAAATGGTATCAGAGCGGGTTCGATTCTCGAGGACGTATTTTATATATTTTGTTCGAGATTCGAGTTTTGTTGTTCCTGGAAATTTATAAGTTGAAGATTGTTATCATGTATTGATCATTCCAAGTTCGAGTCTCAGTTTTAGGGTTTTTAAAAAAACCCTAGTTTTTCAATCAACAAGACCGACTGGTTTTTTTGTTGTTTAAGGTTTTCTCTGGAACCATCGATCTGTGATTACAGTTTCTCATCCTTCCGGCCGCGCAATGTAGGTGCTCCAGTCCTGCAGCCCTAGCTACATCTCCATGTTCCAGTCGATCACGTATTCAGATTCTCCAGTTCTGTGCGATGCTCCTCCCTCGTGCAGGCGGCAAGAGGGTTCTCCCTCATCAAGCGGCTCCAAGATCGCCATCTCCAGCACACCGTGCGGCGGCGCGATTCAGCAGCTATTGCAGCCTCTACAGCGGCAGAATCCATCGCGACGGCAGCAGGCAACGCGCAAGATCTTGATCGATGCAGATCTCCAAGCAGGCACCCCTGCAAGTCCCAGGTACGCCACACTAAAAGTCCTCGCACAAGCCTACATGCGGTGCTCCACCTCTGATCGGGGAGCCCCAGCGAACCCTATGCGGGCCCCCTGGCCGCGTGTGACCTCCTCTACCAGGAGCGCAAACAGTGCCTCACACACATAAATCCTTAGCGGTGGTGCCTCCGTGGTCCCCTCCTGGCAACCCGCTCCTCCATAGCGCAGGCAAGCACCGCATCCCGCAGGGCCCAGTCGGTGCAGCACCCTCATTCCTCCACGCAGATCTTCTCCAGAGTCCTCATGCTCCTTCCCCCGCGTGCGCATCCTCCATCTCCAGCCCGCCAAATTTGCCACGCCTCTATTTCACAAGAGCAGAGATCCCATCGGAGGGGGGGGAGCAGCGGTGCAAAGAAAGAAAAGGAAGGAGGGCTTTGTGCGTGGCTTAGGGTTCCCAAAAGGGGGCCCGACATTTTTTTAAAAAAAAAGGCAGCGTGAGAAATGAGGGTTCCCAATCGTGGGAACCCTAGGGCTCGTGGGCCATATTTTATTAAAAAAAGGGAGGTACTTTTATTATAGGGCCCAGTTGGGGCCGCCACTAAAAAAAAGGGAGGCCGCTAGTTTAAAAAAATTGGAAGAAAAAAAGGCGCGTACAAGTGAAAAGCCGTACATATGTTAAAAAAATGTGAGAAGGAAAAGTCAGAAAAAAATGAATGATCGGCTTATTGCTTTTATTTTCTCCCCATATATTATCTTGTCTTCACCCAACTTTGCCGGTGTTCAATTTTCGATAAGTATAAGAGAAAGGGGAGTATTATGCAGAGTCACAGGTATTCCTCAGATTCCGGGTCAGATACAGACATTCCAAGACCAGCCAGATTTTCAGACTCTACAACAGATGTTCGGACTCGACGACTGATTCTGAGTCCTCAGTTTCATACTCGCTCATGTATGCGGTCTTCTTTTCAGATGTGCACAAGTATGCCATATTTTGTTGTGGTCCCCATCATTCTTGTTGTTTCGGCCAGAGTTTTCATTCTTGTTGTGGTCCCCATCAGCTTAGAGTTTTCACATGCAGCTACGGCTTTGCAGGAGCAGGCTCACTCCTACAAGTTGCATCCACATCTTAAGCCGAGTCGATCGTCTTGCCCAAACCATCATCAGCCAAGGGAACAACCCAAAGCGGAACCACATATCATCCAAGTCACAGCTCCAACTATCATGGGGATGATAAAACATGACCTTCCGTAAATGCCACTGCAACCATATCCTCCCCCAAACGTAGCCCACTACTCACAATCTCCACCACTGACCCAACTGAGGTGAATACCCCCTGAACCGTAGCAAAGGACCTACAATGCAATCATTTACAATCCATTTGTCACATCAATGCTTTTATTACCCATTACGTGACAAGTTGATATTTGATATTATTCTCTTCGTACATTAATATGATACCATTTAATATGTGCATTCAACCCCTTGTTTTAACATTCCAATCATTTATTATGCATCAATAATTATATAATTGTTATTCATTTTGAACACCTATATGGTAAAAAAAGGTTGCCCCATCATCTAACCCATGGCTAAGTGGCAGGAAAAAAATTATCCTTAACCCCCAAAGCAAGCCTTGCACTGGTAATCAACTACCAAATAGAGACCTCCTCCACTTATCCAAGCTTCATATCACCAGTAATGAAAATCCATGGTCAAACTTAGATAGAGGATAGCGTGATATATGCGACAAAGGGAGCTTCTCAGCACGAAATGTGGGGTCACGGGTGTAATTCCATGAATGCAGGAAAAGGGAAGATTGATAAAATCCAAAAGCTAATCATGGTCATCTTATAATGAAATGGCGGAAGCGGACGTAGAGGAGAGAGAATGATCGGTGGTGAGGAACAGACATAGGGAACACAAAACGACGAAGACGACAATGCGAAGGTTTGCAACCGAGACGATGAGACCCTTGCAAGGGGTATGCCTTCGATGCGGCGGAAGGGGGCACATGGCGACGACGTACAGAGATCCAATCAAGTGTTTTACATATGGTCAGAATGAGCATCGGCGGTCCTGATGTCCTGGTCATCAAACGTAGATGCCCAAGACATCCACATCTAAAATGGAAAAAGAAGAGGGAAATCGATTTCTCGTCAGTGTTGGATGTCCGATGGGTTGCATCAGGGGCAGTCGCTTGATGCAATTGTAGTGGTATCGGAACTGAACATATCAATGCCATTCACCTTGGAAGTGAAAATTGGCGACCGCCATTTTCTTTTGGAGGTTAGGGAGGAAGTGACTCATGGTCGGGAGAGAGAGAGAGAGAGAACCAGAGCTGCTTCCAGGGCAGGAGGCCGCCAGAGTAGGAAACGTCAAAGCAGAAAGTTGATTGGTCGCGGGGAGTTGTATCGTCGGGGGCGGGACAGTCACAAGATGCCTCAAGAAAAGGCGAAGGTTGTTCCCAATGGAAGGAACTCGGTCTTTCCCAAGAAGCGGGCACGAGAACTTTCTATAATGGTGATGGGTTGTCTGTCACCGAAGAAAAGATGTCATATGTGAAAGTTTTAACAGGGGTTGAGGATTCGAATGGGGGAGAAGCAAAATAGCGTAATTGGGCGGACTTTGAAACGGTATCGGATGACTCGAATTCGTATGCAGGTCATGAGAGGGAGGCTACTTTGGTCAACGCAGATCCGCGTACGGAGTTGAGCAGGGGAGTTGACCCGCTAATAGAATCGAGTAAGGTCACCTAGAATCGGAGTTCCTCGAAAGGGGAGGCAAGACCTCTCCGCAAGTCTGATGGGAATGTTTCGGAGTTGAGCGATGAAAACAAATATCCCTTGGCGGAGCCGACACAACCCCTTCCAAGCCATATGGAGTTGCACCTGAATATGATAAACCTCAGCAATAGGGAGGATCATAGCTCGGGACTCCAGAGGCCTTCTTCGACCCAAGCCACTATACCAAGCACTGATTGGCGGTTTTGGGGGAAGAAATACACCCGTTAAAACCTGGTGGAGCGCAGGCGGCGACGACGAAGGTTTGAGATATATTCTCTGATCGAGGAGGTTGGCAGAATGCCCCTGCGAGCTTTGACGTCTGGGGAGGAAACTGATTGCGAGGTGTCATTGAATCAGATGGAAAGGGTGGCGGACAGAGTACGGCAGGATCACTTGACGGATCTTCAGACTGAGAATGAGGGTGATCAATCTGTTGGCGGAGTTGCTCAGATAGCTGGTTCGATTGGGGCAGCAGGAAATTCGATAGGGGCTGGTTTGGAGGAGGAAGTTCTGGTATGCTTGGGGGTGGTAGCCCCATCCGAGTCTAGAATAGTGAATTAATGAATGTGATGACTTGGAACGTGTGAGGGATGGGTAGGCCAGAGAAAAGAGGAGCAGTTAGGGAAAATATGTCGGAACCATTGTTTTTAAAAACGCGCCTCGAGGCGCTGAGGCGTACGCCTCGAGGCGTTTTTCTAGGAAAAACGCCTCGAGGCTATAGCCTCATGCAGTCTCAGTGAGGCTTAAGCCTCGAGGCTTATGAGGCGCGCCTCGAGGCGTAGCCTCATTTATGTGCTGATTTTTTGAATTTTTTCTGCAATATTTTTTCTTTTCTTTTTGATTGTGGGCTTTCCATCTTTCATAGACAAGTATGTTCAAGTCCTTAAGCTCACAATTCACTAAAATGCATTTTTTTAGTTTATTAATGTTGGGAAACGTGAATGAGATATCTATTCCATAGCCCTAGGCTCTCTTATATAGGAGAGTAGCCTATGGGTAAATTACATAAAGAGGATAACAAGAAAATAAAATAACAAAGAGACACGGTAACTCAATGTGCGTCAACACTCCCCCTCAAGATGGAGCATAGATGTCAATCATGCTCAGCTTGAAAGCACACTTCTGAAATGGACCTCGTAACAATGCCTTGGTGAATATATCTGCAGTCTGGTTCTCTGAAGTAACATGAGATGTGGCAATGAATCCTTTCTGAATCATATCACGTATGAAGTGACAATCCACCTCAATATGCTTGGTCCGTTCATGGAATGCAGGATTGTTTGCAATGAACAAAGCAGCCTGATTATCACACTCCAAGTTCATAGGAAGTGGTACATCTAAGCATAAATCTGTCAGCACCGCTTTCACCCACATCATCTCTGTAGTAGCCTGGGCCATAGCCCTATATTTGGATTCAGCACTGGATCTAGCTACCATAGTTTGTTTCTTGCTCCTCCATAAGACTAGAGCATCTCCAATATAGACAGCATATCCTGAGGTGGACTTCCTATCCTTAGGACATCCTGCATAGTCTGCATCTGCACATGCTGAGACAGTGATCCCCTTTCCTTTCTTGAATAGCAGACCATTACCTGGAGAAGATTTGAGATATCTAAGTATCATGTGTATTGCATCCATATGCACCTGGCGTGGCTGCTCCATGAACTGGCTCACACGGCTCACTGCAAATAATATATCTGGCCTAGTGATCGTGACATATAACAATTTGCCTACCAGTTCTCTATATCTTCTCCTGTCAACCTCCTCTGTGTCATCATCATACAGCTTCATGCTGGGGTCCATTGGTGTCGTAGAAGGTCGACACCCTAGCATACATGTCTCACTCAGTAGATCTGTGACATACTTCCTCTGTGACATGACTAGTCCATACGGATTTCTGGCAAACTCCAGCCCCAGAAAATATCTAAGGACTCCCAGGTCCTTGGTGACAAACTCGGTCCCCAGCCTTTCCTTTGCCTGCTTAATGCCCTGGTCATCATCACCTGTAATCAAGATATCGTCAACATAAACCATGATTACAACAATACCTCTTGCCGTCTTCTGTACAAACAAGGAATGATCAGCATTGGAGCGTTTATATCCTTGTTTCTCAAAGAGGTCTGACAGCTTCTGGAACCATGCTCTGGGGCTCTGCTTAAGGCCATAGATGGCCTTACGTAATCTGCAAACCTTGGAACACTCCCCCTCAACAGCAAAACCTGGTGGCTGTTGCATGTAGACTTCCTCCTGCAGGTCGCCATACAGAAATGCATTCTTCACATCCAGTTGATAGAGTGGCCAGTCTCTAGTAACTGCAACTGATAAGAGGATCCGCAGAGTGGAATGACGAGCCACAGGGGAGAACGTATCAAGGTAATCTACCCCATATGTCTGTGTGAATCCCCTTGCAACTAGGCGTGCCTTGTACCTGTCAATAGAGCCATCTGCATTATGTTTCACTGTAAACACCCATTTGCAGCTCACCGGGTTGACATCTGGAGGTATAGTAACCAAGCTCCATGTTCCTCTAGACTGAAGTGCCGCCATCTCTTCCTCCATTGCTAGCCGCCATCTAGAATCCTGTAAAGCCTCATGGTGGTTCCTTGAAATGTTTGTAGCTGAAAGTGCCAATGCAAACGTCCTGAAGTGTCCAGATAGCCTCTCAAAAGACACAGCTGCTGATACTGGATATTTGGCACAGCTTCTCTTCGGCTTGCGTAGAGCGATTGGAACATCCAGATCCTCTGTGGTATCACCATGCTCCTGTAATGCATCCTGCTGAGAAATGTCGTCAGATCCATCAACATTAATATTTTCATTACATACCATAGGCGAGCTAGTTGACTGGTCAGGACCATGAGCTGGATTCGGCCTGCGGGTGTAATGGAATGGTAACGGGGATATTGTTGATGGTGGTGGTGGTGGCGGTGGTGGTGGTGGTGGAGATGGTGGAGATGATGGTGACGGTGGTGTTGTTGGTGGTGCCATGAATACGGTATCAGGAGATATAGGTGGTGGCTGCATGTTCCCGGATTCTGAAAAATACATAATGGATTCAAAGAATGTAACATCTGCACTGATCATATACCGCCGACGCACAGGGTCAAAACACTTGTACCCCTTTTGAGTTCTGGAGTACCCCACAAAGACGCACTTGACAGCCCTAGGAGAGAGCTTGTCAGAACCAGGCGACAACTGATGGACAAATGCGACACACCCAAACACACGAGGGGTAAGGGTGAACAGATTCTTGTCAGGATAAATAAGTGAGAAAGGAACCTGTTCATTCAAGACAGACGAGGGCATACGATTTATAAGATAACATGCAGTGAGGACTGCATCACCCCAGTAGGAATACGGAACATGACTCTGAATGAGAAGTGACCTTGTGACGTCAAGTAGGTGACGGTGTTTTCTTTCTGCAACCCCATTTTGTTGAGACGTATGAGCGCAGGATGTTTGGTGAACAATTTCTTTAGAGGAGAAGTAGTTAGCTAGACTCTTGGTGCACAACTCTAAGGCATTGTCACTTCTCATAATTTTGACAGTTGCGGAAAAAACATTCTGAATCTCATTTAGAAAGTGAATAATAATATTTCCAGCTTCAGACTTATTTTTCATTAGAAAAACCCATGATGCTCTAGAAAAGTCATCCACAAATACAATATAAAACCTGTGCCCCTGATGATCAGGAACACGACTCGGACCCCAGACATCGACATGAAACAACTCAAACTTGGAGTTACTACTCCGACCTTGACTACTGGGAAAAGATGACCTGTGATGTTTTCCCAACTGACACGCCTCACACTGCACAGGTGTGTGAGAAAGACTATAAGGTAAGACTAGACGCAACTTCTGAAGCGGTAGATGACCAAAACGCAGATGCCACAGGAGAGAAGATACTTGTTCTGCGGGAGAAGATGTGATTCCGGCAAACGGGGTCTGATTTAGACGATAAAGGCCTCCTTGCTCATAGCCATGACCAATCACGTTGCCCATACGGATGTCCTGAAAAATCAATGAAGATGAATCAAAAATAGCTCGACAATGAAGATCCTTCGTAATCTGACTAATTGACAATAGATTCATAGAAAACTGCGGTGCATGCAAAACATTCTTGAGATGCATAGAAGACGTCAATCTAATCTCCCCCTGACCCGTGATAGGAGAATGCGTGCCGTTGGCAATAACTACTGTCCGTCCTAGAGGAATCTGAGTGTATCCTGTAAGTAGGCTCTGGTCTCCACATAGATGATGTGTAGCGCCGGAGTCCATGATCCATGGCAGTGTATCAGATCTACTACTGTGGAGTGCAAGTGGACTACCTGAAGTACTAGTAGAGGCCGAGGCGGAAGCAGCAGCATCAGTATGGTTCTCTGTAGGCGGTGTTGGACCAGATGGAGGAATAATGCCCCTGAGACGGGCAACTAGATCATCAAATCGTTGATCCAGTGTAGCAGCAGACGGGGGCTCTATCTGCTCAGCTGCTCGTGCGGATGCAGGAAACCCATGACTCGGTGACAATATGAGCATGTTGGCCTAGTGCGGCCACCCCTTCCACGGGGAGTACGTCCACGGCCCTGGTGATGAGAACCACGGCCTCTGTTGGCCGCCATGGCTGAGGGATTCTGACTCGCAGCTGCTGAGGGTACTGTGATCCTACTCAATCTGTGAAAAGCCTCCTCCATGGGAGGAATAGTCGAGTCTGCCAAAATCTGTGAACGTGTTGCCTCATATTCTGGATCAAGTGCAGCGAGAAACACTCCCACCATCGTCGCATTCCTGTATGTCTTCTGCTGTTCTGGCGTGGCGGTAAGAGGCATGAAGCTGTAGAGCTTCTCAAACATCCCTCTCAATGATGTATAGAGGGAATGTAAAGGACGACCATTCTGCTTTATTGTGAATATGTCATGTTGTAGTTGCAGGATCTTCGTCTCATTTTTCGCCTGAGAATACGTTGCTGCCAGGATATCCCACATGTCTTTCGCCGTGGGTTGATGCAAGATGTCATTGGCGATTTCAATAGCCAATGTACCTGATAGCCACACCTTGGCATATGCATCATCGGCCTCCCAGGAGGCATAGGTTCCAGTCTTCTCAGCAGGCTCTGGTTCGGTAAGAATATGCTTCTTGCCGGTAGACTTCATCATGCTCATGAACTGCATTGCCCATAGTTCATAGTATCGTCCATCTTGACAATAGGCGCTGGACCACGGAATGCGCCAATAGATGGGATATCTGCCTTGCTTTCTGACATATTGAAAATGAAGACTGGAACGATAGACAAACACTGTGATTTGTCTACAACGACATAAACGGGTTTAGTTGCACGTGTAGACCTCACGCAACTAAACCCATGATGATGTTCTGGGTCTTAGGGCTGGAAACCGTGCACCTGCACAGTAGCTACCGGACTTGGCGCGCTGGATGCGCAGTAGATCGCTAAGTGATGTGCACTTAGTGCGCTGGATACACGCGCTAGATGCGTTGGGATGCTCGGTCAGGCGCTGGGAATGCACAGATCGTGCGCGATATCGCGCACTGGATGCGCGCGCGTAGGAGAGGCGCAGATCACGCCGTGGCGCGCGCCGTATGTGTGCCTGAGGTGCGTCGAGATGCGGCTGTGGTGCGCCGCAGATGCGGCTGTGATGCGCCGCAGATGCGCAGATGCGGCTGAGATGCGCTGGAGAGGCACCGATCGGAGAAGCCCCGCCGCAGATGCACTTGAGGGGCACCCGAGGAAGCGGAGAGGGGCGTCGCCGATCTGCGGAGAGAAGAGAGAGAGAAAGGGGGCCGGCGGGTGGGGTAGGGTTAGGGTTAGGGTTTCAGGAACTCCGGTCTAGGACCGTCGCTCTGATACCATGTTGGGAAACGTGAATGAGATATCTATTCCATAGCCCTAGGCTCTCTTATATAGGAGAGTAGCCTATGGGTAAATTACATAAAGAGGATAACAAGAAAATAAAATAACAAAGAGACACGGTAACTCAATGTGCGTCAACAATTAAAGTATTGAGCTTATTTTTACTTTGTTATGCATGTTCTTTACATATCAACATGAACAAAAATTTGGATCTTGAGATATTAAATCTAATGCCTCTACTCTTAATATGCATCTTGTGTTACATCTAGCCCCTTTAGTAAATTTTATTCAAGACTTTAATTTTTGTAGAGAGTTACCTATTATTGTGCTTGCATATTTATATTTACTTGACTCCTTACTGATTTAGAGTCCAAAAAAGAGTGTTATATAACAACTTCGATGTTTAAACCATGATATTAGCCTTAAAATGTCATGGAGTTATGTATTTACTCATAACTATTAAATTTCTAGAACTTGAAAATTGTAATTATGGTTAATTATGATGTTTTATGAAAAAATTTCTTCCACGAATGAGGCTTACGCCTCAATACGCCTCGAGGCTTACACCTCGAGGCAATATTGGGTAAACGCCTCGATACGCCTCACGCTTTTTAAAACCTTGGTCGGAACATAAAGCGGATTTGGTTTTGATCTAGGAGACCAAAATTTTAGGTGGCGCTGATCAAATAAGGAAAGACATTGGAGGTAGCAGACTGTTGAAGTGCAGGAGCATCAATTCGGAAGGAGCGTCTGGGGTTTGATGATGGGTTGGAATGATAACAAGCCATGGTTTGAAAAGGTAAGCCTCGAGGAGGTCGAGGCGTACGCCTCGAGGCGAGGCGGTCCCTTTTAGCCTCGAGGCTTACGCCTCAGATCAGTCCTGTGAGGCGTGCGCCTCGAGTGGTCGAGGCGGTCGAGACGTTTCGTGAGGCGTTTTTGCTTTTTTTGAAGTATTTTTTATTATTTTAATGATTTACTTAGTAGTTTGAGAAGCTTATAAATATCTATTTATTTAGGATAATTATTATATAAGGTGAATGCCTAAATATGATGTTTATTTCATGCCCATAACTTCATATTTACATTTAATGTATCCAACTATTTTAGCAAACTCTTACTATTTCACTCTTAATGAATGAATTCATAAATATTAACAATACTTGTAACTTAACAAGATTTGCAATATATCAAGCAAAACAAATGGATAAGGTTCACAGTTTCTCATGTTGCCTTATATTATATATTAGACACAACATAAATTTCTTTGACATATATTTAATCAAATTTTAATTACAATAATATTTCAAAGATTTGCTCGAAATGGATATGATGCATGGTTTCTCGTGCAATCATATATTATATGTTAGACACATAACATAAATTTCTTCGATGTATATTTAATCATACTTTTAATTAAAACAATATTTCATAGACATATATGTATTGTTTAATTCTTTCACAATATCTATAGTCAATGAATTCCTTTGATTGGATGAAAATGTGTAGAAATGTATATGATGTTGTTCTATCTTCTATTTTGGGGTTCTTATCTTTATTATTTCATCATATCTTGTAGTGTAAATTATTATATATTGGGCAGAGAACATATATTTACATAGATATATATATAATTGTAGTTTTATACATATTTTTCTATATAAACTGAGGCTTATGCCTCGACCGCCTCGAGGCTACGCCTCGCCTCGATTCCAAGGAGACCGCCTCGTTTCGCCTTTCGTTTTTTCAAACCTTGTAACAAGCTGGGAATTATTGAAGAGGAAGCTGCAGGAAGGCACTCGATCTCTGTGCTTTTCCAGCGGAAGGCGGGCGAGAAGATGTTGATTACCAATATCTACAGGTCAGGTGACAGTCCACGGTTTTTTAAACTGGTCGAGGAGCTAAATCAGTCACGTATGAACTTTTCGGATATTGCTCGGATCATCGCTGGAGACTTTAATGCAACCCTCCATCCAGAAGATCGTCTGAGGATGCATGGGGGATGTGATACCAACTCGGAGACACTGTCTACATTCGTTATTGAGAGGGGTTTGCAGATCGTCGATGTCGCAGGGTGTGTGAACAATTGGAGAAATTCGAGAACTAGGCCACGGCTTGATCGCTTCTTGGTGTCTACGGAGATGGTTGAAGCCTTTCCTTTGGCCGGGGATTGGGTCCTTCCGAGGTCACACTCGGACCATACAGCGTTGATGTGGTCATCGGGGGAGGATGCTAGACCTCGATCGACATTCTGCTTCAAAAAGGCTTGGATTATGAAAGATGGGTTTTGGCAGATGGTTATCGAGTTATGGGTCGGGATTAAGCATCACGGTTCTGTTGCGAATAGGCTGGCAGTGAAATTGGCTGAGTTACGAAAGAGGTTGACAATATTTAACAAGGAAAACAAGCTTTTGAGAAGGCAGAAGAAATCATTGCCTCAGGAAGCGGTTTCTAGGCTGGATAGTCTGGAGGATGAGAGACCGCTGACAGATGAAGAGATTCAGGCGAGAGCGACATGACTTAAGGAAATACGCTTGGAGGATAAGAAGGATTAGGCGGCTCGGAGACAAAGGTCCAGGCAGCGGTGGCTCAAGGAAGGGGACGTTAACACGTGCTTCTTTCATTCGATGGCAAGCGGTCGGAGGCGAAAGAAATGCATTCACTCCCTGGCCTTTGGTAACGAGGGGGTGCAAGGGGATAAGGAGCTGGGCATGGCCCTCCATTCTCACTTCCATGAGCTCAGTAAAAGGAGATCGCGTACGGGATGGGGGTGGCTAGGCAGAGGTGTGAAGACTATCTCAGAGGTTCAGGCGAGCTTCTTGCTTCATGAATTCACTGAGGACAAGACCAAGGCTGCACTATTTGAACTCAATGTGGATGGGGCTCCCGGGCCTGATGGCTTCTCTATTACATTCTATAGAGAATTCTGGAACGTGGTTAAAAATGATATCATGGAAGTTGTTCAGGAATTACGGGATGGCAATTGTGGATTTGACCGTCTGAATAAGGCATTGATTTCCTTACTGCCCAAGAAGGAGATCCCAAACAGAGTTGAAGATTACACACCCATTGCTCCTTCTAATGGAATTTATCCAATGCCTTAAATGTCATATTTCGATTTCGTTTCAGTCCGCCTGGAAAGAGGAATTCGGTGGAATTCGATGGAATTTCGATGAAATTGCCCGAAATCAAGGAAATTACTCGAAAACTTATTTTTTCTAAAATTAAGATTTCTGATATTCTTTAACTCAGTAAATGATATAAAACACACATTTTTTTGCTAATAGTAAGATATTAACATAATATGTAGCATTAAATTTCCATCCAATCACTCTAACATTCAAAGAAGTAGTATACTACTAAGAATCGAAACCAGATTGGGAATCGAACTTAGATGCCATTAGTTTCACCTCTTGAATATAAAGAGAATGGTGACACGTGCAATAATAATACAGAAAAACATAGGCCAATAAAGAGTACCAACAAAATGATATCTTATGTAAGAAATTGAAGATCGAAATGATAGCTTAGAACTTGTATCTAACCAAAATACTTTAACTTAGAAAACATTTAATTTTACACAAATCTTTCTAAAATGTATGTTTAATAGATGCATTGTATAGCTTGTGATCATAAATTATATGATATGCAAGACAAACAAATAAACTAATACCAGGAAACCGTGTATCATTCACAAGCACAGTCTATATCCAACATGATAGTTCACAACATCTGGAAAGTTGCTAACAACCTAGAACTCGTACAACCACACGTACTCCTTGTAGTAGACAGAAGCCGCAAGAAAGCAAAGCCTTAAATTGTGGTTTCGGTTTCGTTTCGTCATGTTCGCAAAGAGAAATTTCGTAGAATTTTGGTAAAATCTTCGGAAATCTTGGAAATGACTGTAACCTTGACTTTATCCAAAAAAAACTAAGATTTTTAATATTACTAAGTCAATAAACAAAATAGAAATGCACATTTATTTGTAAAATAGAATTGTCAATATAAATTTTGAAGTAATATTATCGTCATAATCATCACACATGTTGATATGCAAAGCAGCATGTTTCCTAGAGTCAGAAATGTATACAAAATTGGAAGAAAGAGCAATGATAATCACCTTGTCAATAAGAATGGGGTGACACATATAATAACTACTAATCAAAACATATATATATTGAAATAAAGAAAAAATAAAAAAATAAATCTCTTTAGTTAAAACTTGAATTTAA
Source organism: Ottelia alismoides (assembly GCA_037367405.1). NCBI lineage: Eukaryota > Viridiplantae > Streptophyta > Magnoliopsida > Alismatales > Hydrocharitaceae > Ottelia > Ottelia alismoides. The sequence goes on from JAZKJV010006724.1 coordinate 105,874, forward strand.
CTCCTAAATCTTGTGTCTAATTATTTTAATTGGGATTTAGAACTAAAATTTAGAAACTAACTAAAGAAAATTCTTCAAATAATATAAAGCTCTTTAATAATAACTCAACATAAACGAATAAATAAGTGAAAAATCATCAATATATGCAAATTTCGATGAAAACGAAGGGTGTATTCAGTTATTTTTGTTGTTTCGCCGAAATGACATGCAATTTCCATGAAATTTCGTTGACAATTCGGTGATATTTCGTTGAAATCCCGGAAAAAGAAACAAGGTATCGTTTCGATTTCAGTGACCTAAAGAAATGGAAATTTCGGAGAAGTTCGGTGGAATTTCGTTGAAATTTGAGGCCATGAATTTATCTGATTGTGGCCAAAATACTTGCAAATAGACTCAAGGAGAACCTCGTAAGCATTATTTCGCCAAAGCAGTCCGCTTTTGTAGCGAGAAGAAGCATGGCAGATGGGTTGGTTCTGGCTTCAGAAATGATAGCAGATTGAAGAAGAAATAAGACCAAAGGACTGCTATGGAAGTGGACTTCTCTAAAGATATGACTGTGCCGACTGGCGTTTCCTCAAGGCGTCTCTGGAGAAGAAGGGTTTCCCTGCTCCTTGGATATCCTGGATGAAGTGATGTGTTACGACTGCATCTTATGTTGTGATGACTAATGGGAGACCAGAGGGTGGTTTCTTTGAACCTCAACGGGGGGTTAGACATGGATGTCCCTTGACCACTCTATTGTTTGTCATTGTTGCTGATATGTTAGCCGTTATGTTGAGGTTAGCGACTGAGGCAAGATGGTATTCTGGATACATGAGAGAAGATATCTCGATACCTATGATGCAGTATGCTGATGATACAATGGTCATCCTCGGATAACATTGAATCGATCCGACATGCATCACAAATTATGGATGTTTTTGGAGACAAGCCCGGTCTACAGATAAATAGGGTATATCCGTGGTTGTTCCTTTTTGTTTATCCCCGTGGGGTACTTAGGAGGCGGCAGTGAAGTTGGGTCGCCCCATTGGTAGGTTGCCCTCACTTACTTGGTGTTGCCTTTGGTTGTAGGTAGGATGAAGGTCGTGGATTGGAGACCGATTCAGAACCGTTTGGAGGGGCAGTTGGCGGGATGGAAAGCAGCGACTTATCAAAAGGGGGGAAATTAATACTTCTCAAGCACGTATGTCAACTGTTAGAAAATCGGAAGCGGAAGCGTAACATGGAAAAAGATAAACAAAATAATAACAGCGGGATTTATGTGGAACCCTACTCCGTGAGGAGCGGGATGAAACCACGGGAGAAGCCCTCAAAGGGGCGGATACTTCATTCCTTTCTCTCATCTGATACAGGAGGCATGTGGCTCCTTATATAGCCTCCACAAGGCCTCCAAGTCCCACCACTGGACGATGTGGGACTAAACAACTGGATGGGGTAAATGGATCCTGGAGGTATCCATTTACTCATCTACAACCCAATAGGCGCACTACCAAATACTCCAACACTCCCCCTCAAGCTGGAGCATGCAATGCTCAGCTTGGACAAACAAACAGAAAGAAACTCAACTCACACTACAGGACACTACGGACAATATCAACCCAACGCGCACATGCTGCAGTCGAGGACGCTGCTTCTCATGCCGTGCAGGTGAGGAGGACGAACGGGATGGAGTGTGAGTCAACAGAAGACTCGTCTGACCATCGAGTCTGAAACTTGCGCCTGAAGTCTCCTCGTCGGAGAACTGGGTCTCTCCCATCTGGCTCAGAGAATGGTGCACTGCTCTGGTGTACCTATGATACCACATGAAAACCCTTGCCCTCAATGGCATAGAGAATGGTCATCTGCTCTGGAGTCCCTATGGCTCACATGAAAACTCTGGCCTAACAACAACAAGAATGATGGGGACCGCGAAACAAATGACGGCAACTTATGCTCATCTGACAATGACCGCATACTCGTGCGTGTCTGAAAACTGGACTCGGAATCAAACGTCGAGTCTGAACAACTGATCATCTGTAGAGTCAGGAAAATATGGCTGGTCTGGAGATTGGCAACTGAATCTGGATCTGGATCTGGATCAAGACCTGTGACTCTACATATATACTCCCCCTTTCTCCTTTACTGGTCGGAAAACAGGGAAATCGACCAAGTTGGGAGAAGACAATATAATGGGGAAAACAAACATGAATTTTGCGGTTTCTCATTTTGTCATTTTTTTAAACCGCCTGTGTTTTTTTTAATAAGTCATTCCATCATTTTTTCGGCTTTTGCATCATCAAAAAAAATTTGAACTGTGTGCAGCTCTTTTTTTTTAGCACGCGTCTTTTTTTTCTTTCACAGCCTTTCATCTCATCATTTTTTTAAACAATCGGCCCATATGGCCCAAACACACAGGAGTCCCCTCTACTTGTTTTTTAATAAATAAGGGCAATCGTGCCCTAAAGGTTCCCTATCGTGGAAACCTATTCCTGAATGGAGCCGCCGCCTCCTGGGCCTGAAGATGAACGCCGCCGACTGGATGCACGCGGGGGCTCTGGAGGTTGCCGCTGGAGGGTCCCCCGTCTGGAAGAGATGCCGCACCGCCGCTGGAGCTTCGGGGTGAACGATCCCCGCCTGGATCTGATGCTGCGATGGGGGGAAAAGGGGTTGCGGGTATTCCGTCTGGGCCACCTCGCGCCTGGAAGAAGCGTATGGTGCTCCGCACCTGGAGCCCGTGCGACCTAGTTGTCGCCTGGGCGGCGGGAAGATCTGGGAGGATGCCGCCTGCGCTCAGGAAGAGAGGAAGGTGCGCGAGGGGCTTCTGTGCGCGATGGTTTTTGCGCCTGGGCTGGTGCTTGCCGCCAGATCTGGAGATTTGCCTCACGCTGTCGCGCGGTGGGAGGGCGCGCGAGGGAGAGGAGGAACGATCGCCGCCACGGCTGCGTTGTTCTGTGCAAGGGATGGTTGGCGGCAACCTTGGTCGGTGCGGGCTTCACTGCAGAGGGATATGCCTTGCGAGATCGGGGAGCTTTCTGGCTATAGGGTTTCTCGCCATGTGCGGCTGGAGAATGAATCCTCAATGGATCTGGCAATAGTGCCGGATCTTCACAACTTCTCCAGAATCAAAACTCAACTTGCAATATTAGGGTTTCAACAAAACCCTAGAACATGATCAAATCTGGATACACTAATCTTCAAGAATGAACGATCGAAACTCGGAAACAAAGAGCATAAAAATAATCCGCGAGAATCGAACCCGCTCTGATACCATGTTAGAAAATCGGAAGCGGAAGTGTAACATGGAAAAAGATAAACAAAATATTAAAAATAAGTTATATGATGCAAGTTGTATCCAGCTCCTACACTATGCTTCCTTTCTTTTCTTTCCTTTTGTATCAGTGAAAGGCAGATAACTCGAGATGAGTAGTTGTCCGAATCTCATTCATCGGAAAAAGATATAGCTTCCAAGAAGGCACTACGTTCAATATCATCCATGATAAATACAAAGCTCTGGTGTTATGTACTACATTCTCAGCACATCTCTCGCGCTAGAATACCATAGTATTCATGTGTCCATACAGCCATATATTGTCAGCATGAGACATCGATCATGATGTCTTATATATGTGTTCGTTCTCATTCACTCGCCCTTCATGTTTTAGTACTCCCCCAAAATTCAACTCGATATATTTCCTTTGCATTGAAACCATACCTATAAACATATACAACAAAGGTTACATACATCATCACTGCAAGGTGGCATGTCATCAAGATTAACACCCTGCGTGCATCTATAACCCTCGCTACCAAGCCCTTCCTCCTCACCGCAAAGCAAAAAGTTGTAGCTTCAACGTTATCTTAGTGCACAAGAAAATATGATCAGGATTTCAAGAATGTTCACTTTATTTATGAAACAGAAGTCCAATCATATTCATCAATGTGACCCCTAATTCAGTTGAGAGAAAATGATATGACTTATTTACTCAGAGGCAATAGGGCTCTCTTATATAGAAAGGAGAAATCATAGAGGGCTTGCAAATTACAAAAGAAATAAATAAGAATACATAAATGTTAATTACTCTCAATACTACCCCTCAAGATGGAGCTAAGAACATGCTCAGCTTGTAACAACATTTGTAGAATGCCCGTTTGCTAGAAGCTTGGTGAAAATGAATGACGTTTGTTACCTTGAGCTGATGTGGGAAGTAGAGATGAATCCCTCCTGTATCACGTTGCGTACAATGACAATCTACCTCGATGTTATAGGTCCACCTGTGGAAGGATGGATTGTTGGTGTTGGAGTACATGTGTCACTTGTGTAGATCAGAAATTGGATCCCTCCAAGGTCCAATTACTACATCCAGTGGTTTCGTCCCACATCTACCAGTTGTAGGACTTGGAGACTTAGTGGGGGATATAAAAGAAGCCCCACACCACCAGTATCAGATGAGAGAAAGTTCAATGAATACATCAGCCCTTTGAGGGTTCTCACGTGGTCTCATCCTGCTCCTCACATATTAGGGTTCCACATAAAATCCCGATGTTCTTCATATTCTTATTCTTTATCCCCGATTACGCTTTCGCATTCTTGTTTTCAAACATGGTATCAAAGTGGGTTTGATTCTCGAGGAGTTAATTTCATCATTTGTTCTAGATTTGATTTTGGTTTTTTGTTCTTGAAAATTTAATCTTTGAAGATTATTATTATTTATCGTTCAAGTCCGCGATCAAGTCCAAATTCATTGATTATGGTTTCTTGAAATCCTAATCATCAGGCATCATCAACAACACCATACGGAAGTTCAATTCAATTCTAAGGTTTCTGCTGAAATCATAATTCTTCATATGTTCTTCGAGATTCAGAGCAGCAAAGGTTCAGTTCCAGTTCAGGATCTAGGGTTTTCATAACCATGGGATCAAATTTCGGTGAGGTTTCGATGGGTGACCGAAATTTGACCGAAATAGCCGATGTCGACCGAAATTTGCCCCCCCCCCATTCAAAAAATGACCGAAACGACCAAATTCGATCGAAATTTTGTTTCGATCACTCACCGAAATGGTAACCGAAACCAAAATTTGAGGCCTTGTTTAGAACCTTAATTCCTCAAGAAGAGAATCATCATCAACACCGACATCGACCAGATCGACAGCCTCCTAGATTTGTTTGGGTTCGCGTAACCCCAATTCTTCAAGCTATGTGTAGCCAATCATCTTCTCCATGTCATATCACATTCTCTTATCGCAAGCAACAAGATCTAGGAATTTGCATAAATAAAAAAAAGTTCAACAACCGTGCGGCAACAAGTCGAAGAAAAACAAGATGTGGCTCTTTTAGGCGCATGGGTTCTAAAGAACCCTAACCACGCACCGCTAGACCTCGCATAGACCACCTGCCCCGATCGCTTGCGCAAGGACCTCCCTCCTCCGAATGACGCCCTCGCAAGGTCCTTCAGCTACCACTCCAAGCAGCTCCATTTGGGAACGGAAGGAGGATTCTCGTAAAAAAAGGAAGAAGAAGAAGAAAGGGTAGTCTTGGTATCAAAGCGGCGGTCTTAGGCCGAAGCTCTCGTACCTGGAGGTCTGATACCATGTTAGGAAAGAAGAAAAAGAAGAAGGGCGGAGCTCGAAGCTCCAGGCAGAGCCCCACCATACCTCTACGTTGATCTTGATCATCGCTTGCCGCCCAAAAGGGCTCCTCCAATAATCGCAACACTCCTCCAATCGAGGCGGAGCAGCACCATCTCATGTTCGTTGTTGTTGTCGTCTGCCGCCTAAAGGGCTTGCTCCAAAGCTCTCCTGAAGTCGCACCTCCAGCGTGAGCCCTTTCTCCTCTCAAACTACAGGCAGTGCCTCTCAAACTACAGGCGCCGCCTTCTGCCGCATGTTTCTCCAAACGACGACGACGCCCTTGTGAGGGGTTCCCAATCAAGGAACCCTAAATAAGGAGTTGCTTTGTTTTTGGGCCCAAGTGGGCCGAATCTTAGAGAGAGAGAGAGAGAGAAATGCCAAAGTTTTCTGAGCCCAATTGGGTTGAGTTGTATTTGAGTCCACTACTTGGGCCGAGAAGATCGTGTTTTAGAAAAAATGTTGAGTAAGGCGCGTACAGAAGAAAAGCCGTACGCTGGAAAAAAAAAGAAAAAATGCAAGAAGAAAAGCCGTAAAAAAATAGAACGGCTCATTACAAAAAAAGGGAAAAGCCGAGAAAAAAACTTTATGGCGACTTATTTTTTCTTTATCTTCATGTCTTCTCCCAACTTTGCCGATGTTATTGTTTTCTAACAAGTATGGGAGAAATGGGGAGTATTGTGTAGAGTTCTACGGCTCTGATTCAGATTCTCCAAGCCGTACTTCAAATTCTACAATTCAGATTCAGACTCAACATTCAAATTTATTTCGAGTCTTCAGGTTGATGCGCACATGTATGCGATCATTAGTTATGCGGTCCGTATTTTTGGTTTGGACTCAGAGTTTTCATGTGATCCATAAGGACTCCAGAGTAGAGATCAGATTCTCTAAGCCATTGTGGGCTAGGATTTTCATGTGGTTTCATAGGGACATGAGTAGAGATCCCATTCTCTGCGTTAGTATGGGAGAGACCCAGTTTTCCGACGACGAGACTCATTTCAGTTTCAGTGACTTATAAAGTCAACAAATGATTTCCCAAAACAATATGAATGGAAATCCTAAATTAATTGATCCTTGAATATAATCTTCTATTACGAATGAAAATCTTAACTTTATTGATCCTTGAATATAATATTTTATTTATATTTATATATATATCACTAAAGATAAGTTGTGACAAATACCTAGATCTATAACGTCAACCATAGAAAAGATTGAGAAAGGTTGAATAGACAAATAAGTGAGATTGATGATAATTAATAGTGTCGGTCATGGTGATCCTTACACCTGATCGTGTGAGGGCGCGGTGACCCTCAGTTGGGAGGGAGATAGGAAGCCCAGTTAGAGCAACGGCCACCAAGTGCGCGGGTCTAGGATCCAAGTCATTTTTACGATTTTAACGCGAGCTCACAGTGTTTTTACGCTTCGTTGGGATCCTGATTTTTGATAAGTTCCGTTGATCCTCTGTTTTAGGGTACCTAGGGTGAGGGACCCTTTGTTTTAATTTTCTTACGAGCTCGTTAGTCCGTACCGGTCGGGACGGCTTTTGGAGTGACTCTTCCGAGGAGTCCCTCCCACCCGTCACAAGGGTGTAGTTTTGGAGTAGGCCTAGCCATCTATTAGACCGCACTTCCACTTAAAGGGCCAGACGGAAGAGTCTCTTAGGAGGCTACCTCACCGCTTGAGTTTTGGTAACCGTTCCATCAATAGGCTTGGCAAGGAGTTACAGTTGAGCTTGGAGTGGTTACAGCTGAGTTTAGCTAGAGTTGAGATCGGTTACAGTTGAGTTGGATACAGCTGAGCTTGGTAGAGAATCATTAACCATCGTCAATTATCAATCACCGACAATTAATTGGATCTTGAAACTACTACAAGTGACGGGAAAAGCTAGTGGACGTGTTGTCCACCGCATGCCAACGGAAGCACCCCAACCCTAAGGTATTCTTCACACCTTAGAGTCATAGTGTGAGGTCACACTCAGACCAAGACCACAGGCTATCCACTAGGCTTGAGAATTTGATGTAGACAGAAATAAAAATCAAATCACAGATTCATCATCCATCCACATGATCTCTAAGTGATAAAATAATAATAACCTATGTATGTGTCATTAATTAAACATGAAAATGTTATATATGAAAAGTAACGGGGAAATGGGTGATCAGGGTACTTACATACATAACAGCTTGAAACCCTATTTTTATGCAAGTAGCTTGTTAAAATTTAATTTCAATATCTATCTATTTGCTTTCTTTTGAAGTCACTAAAGTTACGTGTTATATTTTTAATATGTTGGATTATATGCGACAATTGTCGACATTTGTTTATCCCTTGCATGTGTGGCAGGCAATGCGCATGTACCGCAGTAGACTGGCTGATGATCCCGAGCATCCGTTGTTAGACTCGACGGTACTCCTGTTACAGTATGTACAGAATAATGTTTATGCATCTCCTTTCTCTTCTATTGTATTTTGGGATATATGTATACACTGTGGGCTTCTTTTGTACATGTAATATATATCGAATTAATGAAATGTGAATTGATGACACTTCTTGTTGGCTCTGTTGTTTTTTATGGAAAAGAGGGTGAGCTTACGATGTGGGAGTCACCGCAAACCTTTTATGTGAATTTCATTTCGAAACGCGAAAAATTTCCCCTCGATTGTCGTAACCTAATGCGATCCATTGCGAATACAATACTGTGAATCATGTGTAAACAGGTAACCCGGATCCCAGGGCTTCACATGGCCGCACCAAAATCAGACCGGGCAAAGACCTAGGACCCACGAGAAGTGCTGAGGAATGGTATAGGAAGGTGTTGCGACACCCGAGAAGGTCGAGTAGCAATGCACGCGAGGCGGTGTGACGCCGTGAGATGGTGGTGAAGGGGTTGCGAGGAGGTGGAGCACGTGTCGCGAGAAGGCGATTAAGGGTCCACGAGGAGGCGACACGGGGGACCATGAAAATGCAATGCTCGAGGATGGGGGTGCAGCAAACGGAGGAACGACGCACGGGTTTTGAGGGAGACGTCGTTGGAGGTGGTGACGTGCGGGGAGGGTGGGGAATGTTTCCGATGAAGGTCTAAGATCGCCGCTTTGATAACATGTGGAAAGAATGGAATGAATTTGTTTATTATGCGAGCATAAGGCCCCTTTATATAGAAAGGATAAGCCCTAAAGGGAAAATAACCAAAAGGGAACTACAAAAGAAATACATAAATGCTAATTACTGTAACAAAAATGTATACAAATAAAGTCATATTATAATATTCAGCTCAACATTTTAGTTTATACGTAATACATGAAGGTTTAAGGGAGGACTATAATAAATTTTGATTATTGGACAAAATGACTACAGGAACTAAGTGTTTTTTTGCTTGCTCGCGGAAAACTATCAACGTCGTAGTATATTATTTTCATTTTTTAATAGCATAAATCAGCAAACTAAAAAAAGATGTACTTCATTAAACAGATTTACCTTATGGTATACAGTACAAGCACTAAGGTGACGGCAGCCACTACAGATAGATTGGTTCTGCATTAGAAATATGAAATAAAGAAGTCATGATATTCGCAAGGGTAAAGAACTGTAGTTCAAATGGCATGACTGACAACCTGTAACATCGAGGGCAATTCCTGTGAGGTGACTGCCTTCAATAAATCACTAGCAAGCTCATTTCTCCGCATTATCAATCCAACCAGGTCAGATCTCTGAGTTCGAATGCCCTAAAGGAAATTTCATTTCTAGCGTCACTTGTCAATGGTCATTAGCAATAATAAGTTGCTGTGAATTAGAAACCGACAATCAACAGCTCATTTTGGATGTAAGTAAAAATTAAAAGTACTAAGAATCAAGGAATTGCAATCGACCTCTCAAAATTTGAGTTGCAACCAAAATATATTTGCCATTTCTACATGCCTTTTAGGCTTAATTCAACAAAAAAATGAAAAGAAAGAAAACTAGATCTCTTTGATGGCGAAGGCAGTAGGGCTGGAAGTCTTACCATTGTTTGGTCAGAATGGAGATAATAGAGAAGCCCCGAGTCAATGTTGTCTTTTTGGTATCTGAGAGAAAAAACATATTGGCTGAAAGTAACTTGAAAAGTAATCATTTGTCCTTCATTAACCAGACCGAGAAGGAAAATTACAAGGATATCTTTGTAAAGAAATATATGAAGTAGCAAAACAGATGACGATTAAGATCTAGTTTATATTAAAATATAGATGGAATAGTGTGTCACTGACCTTTCAGACATCAAAAGTGTATAAAGGACCACCTGAGCCTGGTGTTCCATTGCAGACTGCATTGGATGCAAGTCATGGTGAAAAATGAGCAAGAATCATCTCATGACCATAAATAAATAAATTCTTCTACGAAGAAATTAGCAAAATGTGAAGAACACGGTCTTCTAATAAAGTATATATCAACAACATCATAGCATGGAAGTTCGACTGGTTTCACTAAGGTTTTCTATTGAGTTCTTATGATTGTATGTTGTAAATATGCATACAAGAGCAGCTTTCTATCAGAATATACCAAAACATATTAAAAACTCATCTAGATAAATAGACGTTCAGAATAATTCAATTTGTATGGGCACAGAAAAAAATGGCATGTCAAAAAATTGGAACCTAGCATAGAGCAACAAAGAGTTACCTGACCGAATGTCCCTTTGCCAGTTTTAAACTCCAAGGGCATAATTTTCTCATGTAATCCACCAGGACATGACTCCATCTTTACACGGATGGAGGCATCAATTATTCCTTTTAAACCAAATTTTGGAGCCCAGGCCATTTCCTCAATATCTATAATCTGAAAAAAAAAGAAATTATAAACAAGCACAAGCAAAAAAAAGGAGCTTGTGCGCAAGCAAAATGAATAAAAAAGCAGATTTAGTATTGTAGAATAACAAGCACACAGAGAAATCCATAGTCCTATTCCTATAAGGATTACACAAAGAACACAACTCAATTATTAGGATTAAGGAGTCGCATCCCTTTAGGATTCCCAATCCTAATACGACTCATATTCCTAACAAAGGTCCCTTGATTTTTTGAAAGAAAATGATAGATGATTTGCATTATTTAAAAATAAAATAATAACTCCGATAATAGGCCGCATTACAAAATCAAATTCACAAGAAGCCTGCAGCCAAGAAAAGTAATTGATAATCTTCCACATGGCAATATAAAGCGAGCGGTATTACCTCAGTGATGCTAACAGATTTCTCTTCATCATACTGTCCAAAACTGACGGAAGGTTTTCTTGAGCCCTAAAATAATATAAGTATATATATATTGGTTATTTAAATGAAAAACAAAGCTGGTTAACTATACGTAGTGAGAATCAAATTTACTATTTGAAAAAACACCCAACATTATAGCAATGCAAAAACCCAATGTTACCCAGTAAAGTTAATACGATATCATCATCGCAGTTTTGACAGGGACCAATAGCTGCTTGAGAATGAATAGCAAACTGTAGGCACTATGATTTTTACAATTTCTGTCGATTTGACCCGTTACTACTATGAGCCTATATGATCAACATATGCCGGAATATCTACAGAAGAAGGGTCACTCAAACTCAACATTTTCATGAAGCATATATGTGAGGTGTGAGTCCAATTAGTACCAAATTCTTCAAACACATATCTTATACTCCCGTAGTAATTAACTCTAAAATATACCAAGGATATCTGCATAAAATCAGATCGGATGCTTGCAATGGAAGAAGAGAAAGAATTGACAAGATTGAGTTTCCTTAAAATATAAATATGAAACTACTCGTTGCGGAGTATTCAGTCCCTGGACTGCTGATTTGATCAATTAAGCCCCTAAGAAGGCCTCTCTCCATCGTTGCTCTCCCTCTCACACAAACAGAACACTGACATATGCAGCACCCCAGCCTCAAAAGAAGGGGGAAAAGGCCCAACAAGGCCAGTGGAGAAGGGATGTGGCTGCCATGTGACAGAAAAGTGGATGGCAGCTCAAAGCTCTGCTTAAAGATATTTGCCTTTTAACTTTATATGGGATCTTCCAAGCTTTTAGACACAGAAAACAGACATGTCCCAATTTCAACAAAAAATGCCTTGTCAAGAACGATGCTTTTCTTATTTCACAATAAAACCCTGGCCATCCTTTATAAGAGGATGTTGGAAAAACTATAAAGGGGTCCAACTAAAAAAAGAATACATGAAATGGTACTGAAATGAAACAACAAATAAATGGCCTTGGCAGCGAACAGAGAAGATAGCCACCTGTACCTTGGTGGCGAACAGAGAAGATGTCCTTGGTAGCGAAGGCAAAAGATACAGAACCAGGAAAAAACATCAGAAGTTCCTCCTACCATCACTAGTGTTTCGGAACACAAGGCACTTGTAGCACAGGTAGAATGCAATGTTAATGGTGTGGGTACAAAAGTGGTGCCTAAATGAAAGTTTTGACTTGGAATGTAAGGGGTCGGGTGATCCTAAGAAGCATCGTTCGATTGGTGCACTTCTATCTGAGTGGAAGTGTGATATTGTTATACTACAGGAAACGAAGTTGAACAAATGCCATCTCATTGTGAGGAACTCCGTGGGGCTTGGCCCGCTTACGGGGTATAGAAATATTGATGCAAATGGAAGTGCAAGGGGAGTTGTCATCGCATGGAAAGAATCTCTTTTCTTACGTTGCGGAGGTGAAGGACCATGTGCTTATGGTTTTCTTGGAGGATTTGAGATCTGGCATGGGGTTCCTTTTATGGTTCGAACTTGCCAGGTGCCAGACATGAGTTATGGGCGGAGATCCGGGAGGCTGGAGGACAATTCCCAGAGGTAGCTTGGATATTGGGACGTGACTTCAATGTTGCGTTGCTCTCTTTAGATAGGCCAAGAAGGAGAGGCGGCCAAGACCCAAGTTTGATTAACTTCTCCGAGCTGGTGAATGACCTTCAGTTGGATGTGATAGATGCGCCTGATACTAAGTATGCGTGGAGAAACTTCGGTTCCCGATCCAGAATTGTTTGTTTCCCTACGTCTTTAGAGCTTCTGGATCAGTTCCCTTTTTTGACTTTGGTCGCTAAGTCTCGCTCCATGTCTGATCAAACGCCGTTGACCTGGGATTCAGGAGAAGAACAGATTCCCCAGCAATTCTTCATATTTGAACACACCTGGTTAGAGGAAGAAAACTACAGAGATATGGTCACCAACCATTAGAAAATCACGGTTTTTGCAGGATAAGCATTCAACATACTTTAACAGAAACTGACCTCCCTTTGTATCAGACTTTACGCTTTCAAAAAGGAAGTTAGAGAAGCAAGAAGAGCTAGTCGAGTAGAGGCAGAGGCTGATATGAGCAGACTTGATGGAGTAGAAGACATCAGGGAGCTCCTACCTAATAAACTCAGAGAGAGGACTGCAACAGAAAAACATATACAGATAGAAGACAAAAACAGTTGGCTGAATGAAAACAGAGATCGCGGCACAAATGGTTGAAGGAAGGAGATGTGAACACAACTTTCTTTCATAAAATTGCAAGAGGGAGACGTCATCACAACTGGATCCGGTCCATTCTCATTGGAGAAAGGATGGTGGAGGGAGATCGAGAGATGGGGCATGTTGTTGATAATTACTACACAGCTTCTCGCATAGAGGTGGGACTATGCAGTGGAGGTGGACGGGCCTAGGGGCGACACAGCAGTCGGAACATTTTCAGCATTACAAACACCAGCTTTCACTCAACGCCTTAGCATGTGCCACAACATTTTCAGCATAAAAATGGTCCTTATTAAAGATGACACCACTTTTTGTCAGCCAAATTGCCCAAATAACAGTAATCATAATCTGACTCGATATGTCCCTCTTCGTTCCCTTCCAATTCGCCCCAATGGATCTCCATAAGTCAAGTGTGTTGACCAGGTTGAAGAGTATTTATATTATGGTATTGTTTCCCAGTTTGTTTGTTTATTTGTCGGTGGTATGTAATTTACCCATTAGGATTTCTCTCTTCTATTTAAGAGAACGTGTTGGAGTTTATGTGTTATGCTTCACTTATGGTCTAGATGGGTAAATAGATCGCTCCAGGATTCATTTACCACATCTAGTTGTTTAGTCCCACAACTACCACATGTGGGATGTGGAGACTCAGCGAGGGTTATATAAGAAGCCCCTCATCCTCTATATCCAGTGAGAAAGTGCAATGCATAAATCAGCCCTTTGAGTCATACTCCCATGGTTTCCTCCCGCTCCTTAATGAGTAGGGTTCCACGTTAAATTCCGATGTTTCAATCTTTATCTCTGATTACCGCTTCCACGTAATATTTTCTAACATGGTATCAGAGCGGATATGATTCTCGAGGAGTTTATGTTCTTTATCATCTGTTTGAGATTTGATTCGATTATTGTTCTCTTATTTGTTCAAGATTTAGGGGTTTTTTCTGAAACCCTAAAATCTGCAAAATCATCATGTTTCCAGATATATTTTTTTCAAGGAATCTAGAGTTTCGCAGATCTGCATATTTCATCGACGGTGATGTGATCTGAAGCCCATCAGGGGCGGCGCATCGATCTCTAGCAGAAGCTCAACAGGGGTAGCATAACACCTTCGAGCCCCCATCATAATACTCTGTCGCAAGCCCCATCTAGACAGCCATCTTTCGCCCAATCGACGATTCCATGGGTGGCACTCATCCTCCTCGCAGAGCAGGCGACCGCATCTTTAGCCAAGTGGTGTCGTACATCTTCCTTCGCCAGCAAACTCCAGACGGCAACCTCCATCTTTGGCTCTGCAATATCGGAAAATATTAGAAGAAAAAAAGGCGTCGAACCCCAGCACAGGCATCAACCTCCAGGTTGAAGACTCCAGGCGCATCTCCTTGCACCCTACCTCCAGACGCGGTCTTCCATCGTCCCTCCTTTAGGTGGCGGCGCATCCATCTGATCCAAGCGTTGGTGACGATCCATCCTATCCTTCTCTCGATCTCGCGCAGGTGGTGCGAGACCTCCTCCTCCTCGCAGTCCAGGCGGATCCGCCCATCGTAATCCGGCTGGTGGGGCCGATCATCCCCAGGCAGTGTCGCTTCTCCTCGAAGCTCGCAGGCGATGCCCTCGAGATGCCCTATACGAGATACCCTCGAAGCTTGCAGGTGACGCTCCAATCTCCCTCCGAGCGGCACCAAGGGCACCGCACCTCCTCCAGCAGGCAACGACCCCTCCGGGCGAGGAGCTCCTTCCTGGAAGCAATGGCGACGGCATCGCCAAACGAGGTCCCTCCCTTTGTGAACCCTCTGGTTCCATGGAACCCTGGTCGAGGAAAAACAAAAGGGGGCTTGATGGCCCTCTTTAATAAAACGTTGGAGTATTTAGCTATGTGTCACTTATGTGAGAAATGGGTAAACGGAACTCTTCAGGATCCATTTATTCCATCAAGAGTTTAGTCCCACGTCTACCGTCTGTGGGATGTGGAGACTCGACGGGGGCTATATATAGACCCCCATACCCATTGTATTCAGAGGAGAGAAATCAGCCCTTTGAAGCGTTCTCCCGTGGTTTCATCTTGTTCCTTAGGGTTCCACATTAAAATCCCTTGTGCTTTCAAGTCTTATATTTATTTCTCTGATACGCTTCCGCATTCCTATTTTTTAACACGATATCAGAGCGGGTTCGATTTTCGTGGTTTATTGTTGAAGATTATGTTCTGTTTGAGATTCGGTTCAGTTACTGTTTGTTCAAGTTATGTTCAAGTTCTAGGGTTTCTATTGAAACCATAATTTCTATCCAGTGATCATCGTCGCCTTTGAAGATCTCTATTGTCATCATGTTCCGGGCATTAGGGTTTTGCGGGAACCCTAAATTGCCTATGCGAGCAAGTTCCTGTTCAATAGCAAGTGATGGGTTCCCAGGAGGGGAACCCTATCTCACGAGGAGGAAAAGGCCGCCAACCATTTCTTCGAGGGCGAGAGAGAAACTCGTTCTTGTTGCTCTTGCCAACCGCAATGGTGGACGACTGGAGTCTGTTCGTATACTTCCACAAAGGGAAGAAGGAAAAAGTCCCAACTCTGAGCTCATGCACCCCCCTATGCATTCCTCTCCAGTTCCACGCATAGGCAACGAGCCCTTTCCATTCAATCGGGGCGAAGGCACCCTCCTTCAGGTGAGATCCTCCAATGTGCCACCGTCGCGCGACTTCTCAGATCTTCTTCTCCAACCGCATCGAGCGGCATCTGGTTCCCCTATTACCAGGCGGTGGTGCGCGATTCCTCCCCAATTTGCTAGCGGCGGCGCTTCAACATCCTAGCGCAGGCGACGCATCTTCAAGAGCTCCAGGCAGCGGTGGCTTCTCCCAGACTGGTCGCTTCAACTCCAGGAGGAGGCAGCTTCTCCCAGACCGGCGCTTCAGCTCCATAAGAAGCCTCTTCTTCAAGCAACTCCAGAAGGTGTCGCCCCTCCAAGGCTGATCTTCCTCTGCAGCAGTGGTAGCCTCTTCGACGAAGCCCCCTCTCGTGGCGGCACCTTCCGTGAGAAGGGTTCCCGTGGGAACCCCTATTCTTTGAGCAAAAAGGGACTCGATGGCCCTTTAATTAAAAAACATTATACTGCTCTACATTAAACAAAAGGGAAGGGAGGCCAATTTTGTTTCGGCCCAACTAGGCCACAAAAATGAGCCCAACAGTATTAAAAAAAGCACGGAAAGGGGATGGCTAAAAATTGGAGCCGTGAGTTTTTGTAAAAAAATGAATGAGAAAAAGGCAAAGCGTACAAAAAAAGGAAAAAGAAAAGGAGTCGTACATAAGAAAAAAAGAAAGACGAAAAAATAATAAAAAAAAGAGATCGTACAAAAAAACTGTACGAAAAAAAAAGATGTGTTTTGAATAAAAAACATAGAGAGAATCATGAGAAAAGCCAAAAAAAATGTGACAGCAATTAAAAAATTGATGAATGAAATGGCAAGAAAAAATGCATGATTCATGTTTTGTTCTCCCCATTTTCTTGTCTTCTTCCAACTTGGTTGATGTCTTCATTCCGACCAGTATGGGAGAAAATGGGAGTGTTGTGTGGAGTTACAGGTCTGTTCAAAATCCAGATGTCAGATTACAGACCAACCAGATTTTCCAGATTCTACGAATCTTCAGATTTCAGACTTAACATTCAGGTTCCGAGTCTTCGGTTTCAGACACGCACATGCATGCGGTCTTTGCAGATGTGCACATGTATGTCATCATTTGTCATGGTCCCCATCATTCTTGTTTTCGACCAGGGTTTCCATGTGATCCATAGGGACTCCAGAGTAGAGTATCATTCCCTATGCCATGTTGGCTAGGGTTTTCGTGTGGTTTCATAAGGACTCCAGAGTAAAGTACCATTATGTGTGCCAGATGATAGGGGTGCACATGGATCGGATAAAATCCGTAATCCGATCCAATCCGATGGTATTGGATTGGATTGGTTTGATTTTATCATTCTAATGGATCGGATCGGATTGGAAATTTTTAAATCCGTTCAAGTATGGATTGGATCGGATCTTTATTGAAATCTGATCCGATCCAATCCGATAATCCGTTAATACACATACACATATACATACACATACACATACATACAAATAACTTACATACATATAATATATGTGCACACATTTTCAATTCCTCTATGACTGTAATCAATGCCATTCATCTCATTTTTTTCTTATATTAATCTTAGATACAAGTCCTCTTTCCACCACCATTTTTTTCTCTTGAAAGGTCAAATGTTAAATCTTCAAAATAATGAAGTATGACTATAACCTGTAAAATTGTAAACCTTGTTCTTTTATTCTCCTCCTAGTCCCCCCCCCACTCATTTCACTCTTGACTGCTAATATTCCTCTTAGTTCTTTCTCACTCCATTTCGACTGCCTCTTGCACAATATTATTCCCCTTAGTACAACCCATCGACTCCTCCCTCGCGATGTCGCCACCAGTTTCATACAACGCCATCCCCCTCCCATGCGACACCATTTATCCTCAATATGTTGCCACTCTTCTGATCTTCATTAAAAGAATATAATTTTGAGATAGTTGCCTAGTACATTTGATAATTATTCTTGACCCCTTTGCTTATTATCTTTTACTTGCTCTAGCTTGAAACCTTATTATAAGGATAAAACTGGATCAGTTAAATGATTAAATGCACCGCACTCATCTAAGAATAAATAGACATTACTTCAATTGCTTTAATTTTTAAATTGATATACGATTTTGATTCAATTTTTCATAAAATATGTATATTTTTAGTATAGTATAATCTTACAAATAAATTATATTTCAAGTATATTTTAAATGAGAGTTATATTTCTCAAGTGGTGGGTTATATTTAAGTTATTTTTGTGTTGGATATTCAAACGAATGTTATTTGATTACTATTTGTTAACGATATATTATAGAGCTTTCAAGGGTATTCTTGAAAGTTGTTGGGTTGGTCGTGGACTTCATCAATATCCGACTACAGATCAAGATCACAATTTTTATTATCTAGGTCGTTTATGCATCCTTATTTAGTAACTAGTATTATTCTTATTTGAATCATTTGTTGAAAATTACGTAAAAAAACAAACAAATGCATCATTTATAAGAACAAACATAAATTTCAAATTCAATATAATCATTTAATTTGATTGTGTGGTCTTCAAATTTTTATAATGGATTATTGAAATCCTTCAACTTTCATTTGATTATGTCTTTTGTCTTTTTTACATCTATTCATCTTACCGATTTTTATGATATTATTCAAATGTTGAGGGCTAGTGGGCTACAAAATACGAACACGAGAGAGTAGATTACTGAGCAGGAAAATGCAAGTAAAAAAATCCGATCCAATCCGATCCAATCCGTAATCCGATGGATTGGATCGGATTGGATTGAAGTATTTGATGGATTGGATTGGATTCAAAAAATAAAATTCCGTTAATATTGGATTGGACACGGATTAAGGTAAAATCCGATCCAATCCGATCCACGTGCACCCCTACCAGATGGGAGAGACCCAGTTCTCCGACGAGACTTCTTCAGACTCCATTCTCCAGCGACCGTGAACTCCAACGAGGATTGCACTCCACGGCTTTTTCAGTTTGGCCCTTTTCAGAGATGGAGCAATTGTCCACATGTTGTGGCGAGCCAGAGTACTCCAATGAGGAAACTCGTTTCAGTTGCAATGACTCTGACAGGCGCAGTACAGAGCACATGCTCTCTGACGAGGAGATTCAATTGACTCCGACTCCATCCCGTTCGTCCTCCTCACATGCACAGCATGAAAAGAAACGTCCTCGACAGCAGCCAACAGTTGTGTGCGTTGAGTTGATATTGCATGCAGTGTCTTGTAGTGTGAGTTGAGTTTTCTTTCTGTTTGTCCAAGTTGAGCATTGCATGCTCCAGCTTGAGGGTGAGTGTTGAAGAATTTGGTTATGCATCATTTATGTGAGAGATGGGTAAATGGATCTCTCCAGGATCCAATTACCTCATCCAGATTTTAGTCCCATATCTACCGTCTGTGGGATGTGGAGACTCGGTGGGAGCTATATATAGACACCCACACCCATTGTATTCAGAGGAGATAAAAGGAATAGACTATCAGTCCTTTGAGGCGTTCTCTCATGGTTTCATCCCGCTCCTTAGGGAGTAGGGTTCCACGTTAAAATCCATTGTTCTTACGTGTTTTATATTTATTTCACTGATATGCTTCCGCATTCCTATTTTCTAACATAAAAGAAAGGAGACCGAGTTTATTTCAGGTCCAAGTGGGCCGAGAGTATTTAAAAAACGGGGGGAGAAAAGAAAAAGGAGAAAGAGAAACAGGAGTTCGAACTGTGTTTGGGTCGTGTTTCGAAAAAAAGGATTTATTTTTAGGGAAAAAAGAGGTGCGTACAAAAAATAACAGCTTATTAAAAAAAGAGAGACGACTACAAAAAAATCGAATAGTCGAGAAAATGCTGATTTAAAAATATGAGAAAGCTGAGAAAAAAGGTGTTGGATGATTTTAAAAAAAGGCATGTACAAAAGGAAAGTCGTACGCAAGGAAATTTTTGCAAAAAAAATGAGAAATGCCGTAAAAAATGAACAGCTTATTTAATAAGAATTACGAAAAAATTGAAAGGAAAAGTTGAGAAAAATTGTGACGGCTTATGTGATGTATTTTTTCTCCATTTTCTTGTCTTCTCCCAACTTGATCGTTGCCATTGTTTTTACGACAAGTATGGGAGAAAGGAGGAGTATTGCGTTGAGTCACGGGTCTATTCCATATGTCAGATTCCAGGCCAGCCAGATTGTTCAAACTCTACAGATATTCAGACTCGATGTTCAGATGTTTTCCGAGTCTGCAGTTCGATGTGCACATGTGTGCCATCAGTTGTGAGGTCCCCATCTTTTCTGATCAGCTCATAGTTTTCATGTGTTCCATAGGGACTTCAGAGTAGAGATCACATTCCCTATGCCATGTGGGCTAGGGTTTTCATGTGGTTTCATAGGGACTCCAGAGTAGAGATCCCATTTAATGAGCCAGTATGGAAGAGACACGGTTCTCCGACGAGCAGACTTTTCAGACTCCATTCTCCAGCGACCGTGGACTGTGACGAGGATGTCTACACGACTTTTCCAGTTCGGCCCTTCAGAGATGGAGCAGATGTCCACATGATCCAGTTTTCTACATATGGCGGGCCAGAGCTCTCCAGGTAGAGACTCATTTTCAGTTTCAGTGGCTCTGATAGGCGCAGTACAGAGCATACTCAGTTCGACTCACACTACAACATGTTTGGTCCTCCTCACCTGCACGGCATGAGAAGCAACGTCCTCGACAGCAGCCGACAGTTGTACGTGTTGATATTGTCCGTAGATTCTTGTACCAAGAGTTTGAGATTTCTTTCTGTTTGTCCAAGTTGAGCGTTGCATGCTCCAGTTCGAGGGGGAGTATTGGAGTATATGTATTATGCGTCACTTACGATAAAGATAGGTAAATGGATCACTCTAGGATCCATTTACCACATCTAATTGTTTAGTCACACATCTACCGTCCGTGGGAGTGGAGACTCAGTTAGGGCCATATAAGAAGCCCCTCACCCTCTGTATCTAGTGAGAAACTGCAATGCATAAATCAGCCCTTTGAGGCATTCTCCCGTGGTTTCATCCCGCTCCTTAGGGAGTAGGGTTCCACGTTAAATCCCGATGTTTCAATCTTTATCTCTGATTATCGCGTTCGCATTATATTTTCTAACAGAACCCTTTGGCTCTATGAAATAACAACGAAGTACTCTGCATCTACTAGCACTTCAAGTATTACTCATGCATTTATCGAACGCTCTAGACTAGATCCTTTAGAATGGATAATGGATTCTGAGCTTTACATCATTTATGTGGAGATCACTTGCAGTTTGGTACTTATAGTCCAACACATAAAGGAAGATAAGTGATGATTGCAGATGGGACACATTACCGATTATGGGATAGGGGGAGGTTCATTTGACTCCCACTATACGTTTGCAGAACGTTCTTATGCACCTACCTTCTCCATGAACTTGCTATCTATCAGTCAAATAAAAAGGATTTACATTGTCGTGCGATATTTGACTTCAGTTCCCTTGTTTTTCAGGATATACTCACGGGCAAGGTGATTTGATCTGGTCGTGAATATGGAGGGTTGTACATGTTGACCCATTCTCCTTATGTTGGTTCCACGTCTCTTTCTGTTGAGTCCACTTCTCCCTATACATGGCATCTCTGATTTGGGCATCTACCACTGTAGAAGATTGATCGCCTCATTCCTGGCATCACTACAAAGTCCAGTTTTCAGTGTGAACATTGTCAACGTGGGAAGCATCATCGATCTAGCTTTCCAAGATGACAAGGTCTTAGTAGTCAAAGTCAGTTTGAGCTATTCCATTTAGATATGTGGGGTCCTAGTCGTGTACTTGATCTTCAAGGACACCAGTACTACTTAGTTTATGTTGATGATTTCTCTAGATTATCTTGGGTCTTTCTGTTGGCGGTAGTGCAATGCAGTATGCCTACCACCCAGAAGACCAGAGTTCAAATCCCCCCTTGTAGGGTTGTGTTAGGCAGTCGACAACCAGCATAAAAAATAGTTGAATCTTTCAATATGGATCTGATCAAGAATCCATGTAGTCGACCCTACTTATAGTTGGAGAAGGCTTTGCCATCTTGGGTCTTTCTGTTAAAACAAAAGTCTGAAGCAAGCATTGTAATTCAGAATTTTATTGTTGAAATGAAGAATATTTTTTCTGCTTCCATTAAATATATTCGTTATGATAATGCTCTTGAGTTCTGTACTACACAATTGTCTCATTTCTTTAGTTCTCGAGGGATTATTCATCAGACTTCTTGTCCAGATACTTCTCAACAGAATGGGGTTGCTGACAGCAAACACCGTCATTTCTGGGCATCACCAGGACTCTTCTGATACAAAGTCGGGCTCCAGATTCACTCGGGGATGATGTTGTGCTGACAGCATACTATCTTATTAATCGGATGCCATCTACTATGCTGGGAGAAAAGACACCCTTCTCTCTTGTTTTTCCAGAGAATGATCCTTTCTCTCTCACGCCATGAGTATTTTGTTGTGTGGCATTTATTCATCTCTAGCATCCTGGTCGTGACAAGCTCATTCCTCGAGCTGTCAAGTGTATGTTTGTAGGGTACACACGCACCCAATAGGTTATAGGTGTTTTGATTTTCTAAAGGGACTATACTATGTCAGTGCAGACGTCACTTTCTTTGAGTCTATCATGTATTACTCTCCTACAAGTGACATGTTGAGTCAGTCTGAGTCTGAGGATGCAGTTGTTCTTCCACCTCCACCCACACATACACCTCAGCATGTCCTCCATGCTTAGATACCTTCCCCAACATTCAGCACATCTCATGTAAATTTTGAGAACTTAGTTTTGACTGATGGAACTGCTAGTATGCATGATGTACATGGTCAATCACAGAATGAGCATGCATATATTCAGGTTAAGACAAAACCACCTCATGAGAGTGATCTAGGTTGGTCTATTACCTTGCGGAAAGGCAAACATTCATGTACCAGATATCTCCTTACAAGCCATGTGTCTTTGGAGCGGCTTTCACCAGAGCTCAGACAATTTGTTGTGGGATTGTCTGCCATTGAAATCACACATACATATCATGAGGCTCTCAAGGTGAGCCAATGGCATCTAGCAATGAAAGCAGAGATGATGGCTTTACAGTCCCGTGGCACGTGGAGCATTGTTACAGCTCTGGCATATGTGTCTATTGTAGGATGCAAGTAGGTGTTCACTGTCAAACATCGAGCAAATGGCGGCATTGATCGCTACAAAGCACGGCTTATGGCTCGTGGATTCACCCAAACTTGTGGGATGGACTACCAGGACACCTTCTCTCATGTAGCCTGGCACTCCACATTCAAAGTTCTACTATTTGTTGCAGTCACACGAGATTGGTCGTTGTATCACCTTGATGTGACGAATACATTCCTCTATGGTGATCTCCAAAAGGAAGTTACATGCAACAGCCACCAGGGTTCACTGTTGAGGGGGAGTATCAGAAGGTGTGAAGACTTCATAAGGCAATCTATGGCCTGAAGCGGAGTCCGACTGCATGGTTTCAAAAGCTCTCGGATGTGATAGAAAAGAAGGGGTTCGTGAGATCAACTACAGATCACTCCTTGTTTGTTCAGAGGTCTGAGAAGGGAATTGTTGATATATTGGTGTATGTTGATGATATCGTTATTACATGAGATAATGCACAAGGCATTCAAGCAACCAATGCCTTTCTTGCACAACAGTTTGTTACCAAAGACCTTGGCAGTCTACGCTATTTCCTTGGACTGGGGTTTGCGAGGAACTAACGAGGTCTTGTGATGACCCAGAGGAAGTATGTAGCTGACCTTCTCTCAGAGACATGGATGGCAAACTGCAAGCCAACCACTACTCCTATGGACCCGAGCCTGAAATTATATGATGACGAGACTAATGAAGTCGACAAGAGGAGATACAGCCTACAGGGAGCTGGTTGGGAAGCTGTTATATGTAACCATCACCAGGCCAGACATATCCTTTGCAGTAAGCAAAGTGAGTCAGTTCATGGAGCAACCAAGATAGGCCTATTTAGATGCAGTCCATACGATTTTGAGGTATCTAAAGACCTCCTGGCACTAGTCTTTTATTTAGCAGAGGCATATCCCTTGCTGTTACAGCTTGTGCAAATGCAGACTATGTAGGATGTCCTAAGGACATGAAGTGTACTTCCGATTTCGCTGTGTTTGTAGAGAATTCGTTGGTACCATGGAAGAGCAAGAAGTGGGCATTTGTCACCAGATCAAGTGTTGAATCAGAATGCAGAGCTATGGCACAAGGAAGCACAAAATGATGTGGGCCAGATCCGTTCTGACTGACCTGGCTATAGAGGTGCCTCTTCATATGCATCTTCAACGCGACAACCAGGTTGCATTGTTCACTAGTACCAACAATATAGCCTTCCATGAGAGATCCAAGCATATCGAGGTAAACTGTCACTACACTTGAGACATGATTCAAAAGGGCCTTAATTCTACGTCTCATGTCAGCTCAAGTGAGCAGATAGCAGACGTGCTTACCAAGGCTCTAGCCGAAGGACCCTTTCAAAGATATTGTTCCAAGCTAAACATGATAGACATATATATATTAGCTTGAGGGGGAGTATTGAAGAGTTTGTATGTTATGTTATTGTTTCGCAATTTGTTTATTTATTTATTCGTAGTGTGTAATTTACCCATTAAGGTTTCTCTCTTCTATGTAAGAGAACCATTGGGCTCCATGAAATAACAACGAACATCAGCAACCCCCTAACAAGGTTCCAAACTTTCAAAGAAACACCATACTTGAAAAACACGTGCTTAGTATCCTCTGTCTCGTCAAAGCATTTTGAACACTTATGGGTGACCCCCTGTATGAAGCACGCAAGCATGTTCCCTGTCAACAATCATTCCCTCCTCAGAAGCCACATGAATACCTTCACTCGTATCAGAATCTTCAATTTCTAAATACGCCTACAATCCGCCTCGCACCACCCAGGGTCAAATGTTAAGGTACCCTCAAAGCTCGGTATGCCTTCCCAACCGAAAAAATGACTGTCCCTCCAAGGCCACCAGTCCTACCCGTCTGTAGGCCCGGCATCACCCGTCATCTCTGATAGTAGAGTAAGAAGCTCTGCCAGCCCCTGCTCAAAAAGCTCAGATTGGAAACCAGGAAAAAATTATACGCATCCCATGTTTCCGCCACAGTACAACCAACGATATCCGCCAGCACCTTCAACCGAGGGAATCTAGCATCCAAGAGCCCCCACCCACTCCAATCATTCGACCAAAAACGAAATGACTTTCCGTCTCCAACTATGGACCTTAAAAAAGGTTGCATCGCATGTGTGACACCACAAATTCCCCTCCAAAAAAAGGAAGGTGTCGCACCCATATCTCTAGACCTCGAAAATGATAGATCGGGCTCATAAATTCCACGAATAAGCTTGCATACCAAACTATCACAATCACCCCATATACGCATCACCCACCTGCCTAGAGGTGCCTTGTTCATCTCCTCCAAACTCCTCACTCCAAGACCCCTAACCTCTTTTGCATAAGAAACCGTCCTCCAATCCACCAGAGCAAAAGATGGGATTGTCCCTTTGTTGACCAGAAAAACCGCCTCATGATAGCTTCCACTCTCATCCTAACGCCAGCCGGCATAATCATGTATGACAAGAAGAAAATGGGAATTGCATATAGAATAGATCGTAGTAACACCAACCTTCCCCCCTCGACAAGCAAACCGACTTCCATCAGACCAGCTTCTGCTCTAATTTTTCATTTACCAATAACTAATTGCATATAGAATATGCTCTATCCCTACATTCATGGGTTGGAATTAGTTGTATGGATCGTACAATTTCTTTATTATAATATTTTTTAACCAAGTTCATATTAAAAATTAATATAAAAACGTTTTATAATCATTAAAAAAGTTAATATAACACATAATCAATGTCACATCCCATCACATTTATCATTCCAACCATCTCCAACCCTCCCAACCACAACCCAGTTACCAAACAAACCCTAAAGGTGTCAGGGGGCACCCATATCTGATGCCCCCCTCTGTGGCTGGAAGAAATCGCCTTTCGGTTGTCCATTCACCAACACAGCACAGGAAGTCATCATGGCGCACCTCTTCATCCATGCAATCCACTTATCCGGAAATCCACGTCAGTAAAGCGAGGCTCATAAGAATTTCTAGTCCACACAGTCGTATGCGTTCAAGAAGTCCACCTTCCACAAAATCCCTTTCATCTTCCTTTTGTGCCAATCTGCTACAATTTCAACGCCATCACAACACTATCCATGAGCTTCCTGCCAGGCAAAAAAGCACTCTGTATAGGAGATATGATCATGTCCATTACCTTCCTTAGATGATTAGCCATTAGCTTCATATTCACAAGATAAATCGCATTGGAAAGAGCAATGGGTCTGTAGTCTTCAATACGCATCGCACCCTCCTTTTTCGGAAGGAAAATAAAAGACCAATTACGACGATTAAACCCATAGTTTCCCTCAAACTCCACCACCATCTACATGACTTCCTTCACGTTTAGATACCAAAACTCCTTGTAGAAGAAAATCGGGAACCCGTCTAGACTAGGGCACCCATTTGGGTTCAACCCAAACACCGCCTTGTGTACCTCCAACTCGAATCCCCATGTCAGACCTCCATCCATCGCGACCTACAATGTGTAGGTTGCCTGCTCAAATCCCCGAAATGATCCATAACCACCCTCGTCATATCACCCTCACCGTGAAATCTCTCTGCTCCCACCTCTATCGAGTGAATCAGGCTCCTCTTTTGTTTGCTACTATCCACCGCATGAAAAAAATTGGGTATTCGCATCACCTTCCTTCAGCCACTTCTGCATCGATCTCTGTCGCCACTTAGTTTCCCTTTTTTCTGTCCTCCAAGATTCTTTGGACCAGGACCCTACGCGACAACTCCTCCGCATCCAATTCCCTCACGTCCTCCAAAGCATCCAGCCACCCCAGCTCATCCTACACCTGATCACGTCTCTCCCCTTATTGTTGCCTAATGATTCTCTTGAACTCCACTAACATATGCTGCAAAGCTGCCAACTTCAATATGAATCTCATCGTATTTGAAGTTTGAACCTTCCATCTCCAGTCCCGACCTTAAAGAACTCATCATTTCCCTAAATCCCGACTCCAGCAACCAGCTTCTCACGAATTTAAAATAATTAGACGACCTCCTACCGCTGCAAGAATCAAAGCAATGACGTGTGTGCTCCATGGACTGAAATTTCGCGAAATTTCGCCGAAATTTCGACGAAATTTCGTTTTCGATGGGTATCGGGTCTCGAAACTACACTGTATATCGATTTCCAGGGTTTCGGTCGAAATATCGTGGGATATCGTCGATATCTCGGCTCGTCTCGATATCTCGGCCGACATATGGAATCTTTGAATTAAAAAAATCAGGCAAAGGTCGAAATATAATGAAATATCGGCCGAAACCTCTCCATTTCGCCCGACTTCGTGCAGAGGCTGCTCTCCTTCATCTTCCAAGACCTTCTTCCTTTGAGGTAAGCCAAATTATGATAAATCTTCTTCAAATTCATTAATTTTTTAGGGATTTCACTGTTAGGATGTTGATATAACATGCCATGGTGTTTATTTTGAGAGATTTCCCCAAAAATAGGTATAAATTTGGAGAAGAAAATTGGGGCTTTTGTGTTTTTTTTGCACAATAGTGCTAGCTATGATGATTGTATCGCAGATCTGAAGTTAACATGAAGTAAACCATTGTTGGAGAACATTTTCTTGGATCTATGTTAGAGGAAATTGGGGCTTTTGAGGTTTAATGTGGAACGATACTGAGTTGTGGTATTATATATTCGGATCTTGAGTTTTGGAAGTAGAAATCATAATCAGGAAATTTTTTTGGATTATTAAAATTTAAAAATATAGAAAATCCGAAAATCATTTGTTAAATATTTACGTTTTTGTTCATATTTTGTGTCAATTACGTAGTCTTTCTTGAAAATGGTCGCCTAATTTGTAGATCTAAGATCCTAATGTATAGATCCAAGGTCCTTTTTCAGTAAATCGGAAAAGTAGGTGTTAGAAAAATTAAATATATAATAATTCCGAAATTAAAAAAAATAAATAATTTGCATATTCCTAAGCAGTTGCATTGTATGCGGACTTAATGTTTGTTCTTGATTTTCATCGCAGATTTCGATGTTCATATTCACCATGGCACATTCTGTCACATTCTGGTTTCGGTTCCGGTTCTTAATTTGCATATTCACCATGGCTCATTCTGGTTCCGGTTCTGGATCTGACAGTTCTGATGATCAGATGGAAGAATTCAGTGGGGACATATGGCTGGAGGTATGCGTCCGCTCCTGATGGAAATAAGGCGAAGCCGCAATGCAATTTCTGTGGGAAGAAGTTGGGAGGAGGCGGGATTACAAGGATGAAGCAACATCTTGTTGGCAACAACAAGAATGTTGCCAAGTGCACGCGTTGTCCCAAAGATGTGAGGGACAAGGTCAAGGCGAACTTGGACGGAAAGAAGGAAAAGGAGATGGAGAGAGTAAGAAAGGAAGAACAAATGAAGGAGTTCATGTTGGAGAAAGAATTCAACGTCATTTCTGATTCAGATGACGATGATTTTGTGTACCCCGCCGACATTAAGACTGCATCAGAGAGAAGGGCATACAAAAGGGCTACACAAGAATCATTGAGGAACGAGTTCGAGAGGAGAGAACTCGGTGGTGCACGGGGCGGCTTTTATGGTGCAAATGGGAGTGGGAGTGGTTCTGGAGGCGCACCAGTACCACCACCCACCAAGAAACACAAGGGGAAGGGAATTGAGCCCTTCTTGACGAGGAGCGGATCCATGCAATACAAGTCAAGCAAGGATCTGAGGCAGAAAACAATGAAGGGAATGTTCACCAATGCACGAGAAAGGGTGGGAAAAGCCATCAGCAAGCTCTTCTTTGGGGAGAGCATACCTACCAACATTGCAGGCGAGCCATTCTTGTAGCATGTCATTGATGAGATCGCTGCAGCGGGAACGGGAGTGAAGGCTCCTACATCCTACGAGATCATGAACAAATATCTGGGGATGGAGAAAGAGGAGATGAATGAGTACATCGCCGAGTTGAGGAGGAGATGGCCAGAGTATGGGGTGGCATTGATGTGCGATGGGTGGACGAGCTACACAAGGAAGCAGATCATCAACTTCCTTGTTTACTGCGATGGGAAGACAATTTTCTTGAAATCTGTTGATGCATCTGAGCATGTGAAGGACCACAGGTACCTTCTGAAGTTGATGAAGGACGTTATAAAGGAGGTTGGGAAAGAGCACATTGTGCAAATTGTGACAGATAACGGCAGCAACTTCAAGAAGGCTGGTGAAACAATTATGAAGTCCAGCAGCTACAGAATTTTCTGAACACCGTGTGCTGCGCATTGCATTGACTTGATCCTTAAGGATTTCAGCAAGAGGAAGCTCGTCTCAAGGGTGGTGGAGAAAGCACGAATGATCACCACATTCATCTACAACCACAGCAAAGTGTTGGCACTAATGAGGCGGATGTGCAATGGGGAGTTGGTGAGGCCTGGCATCACACGTTTTGCAACCAATTTTATAGCGTTGCAAAGCCTCAAGCAACATAAGACAGGTTTGAAAACCATGTGTTGCCAGGGTGAGTGGTTCGAGATACCTGAAGCTCGGACTGAATGAGGACGGAAGGTGGAGATATTGATCAATGATATCTCCTTTTGGGATGACGTGACTCGGGTCACGAGGATCATGGATGCAGTTGTATCTGCATTGCGGATCGTGGATGGCGACAAGAAGCCCACCATGGGAGTCATCTACGAGGCAATGCGCTGCATGAGAGAGAAGGTCAGAGAAGCGGTTGGGAAGGGATCGAAAGCATGGTTGGACATCATAGACGAGCGATGGTCCAAGATGCTCTCACATCCTCTTCACAAGGCCGGTATGTATTATGTAAAAATGGTTTTTTCAATTATTTAAATTTCTATAGTTGGTTGTTGGACATCATAAATGAGCTTATTACTTTCTGTGCAGCTTATTACTTCAATCCTAAGTACCACTACAAGAATGGACTTGGTACAAATGGTGACCTTCTCTCAGCCGTACAGATTGTGGTGAAGAAGCTCGTCAAGGACGAGAAGTTACAGATCATGTGCATGAATGAGGTACTATCCTCAATTTCTACCTAAAATTTGGAGTCACAAGATATTTGGGTTGAACCTATTTGTGCGTTGTGCAGGTTAAGTATTACCGAGATGCATTGGGTTCCTTTAGTCGGATTACTGCGGTCAACAGTCGTGGCAATACTCTTCCTGGTAGGGACGGAGGCAAATAAAACCATTACTTGTGTGTACATTTATTTGTACTTATGATTTCTGTCTTTTCCTTTTTTTGCAGCTGAATGGTGGATGTTATACGGGATGGAAGCTCCCAACCTTCGAGTGTGGCAGTAAAAGTGTTGTCTCAAACCGCATCTGCTGGCGGTTGTGAAAGGAACTGGAGCACGTTCAATTTGATACATTCGAAGAGAAGGAACGGGTTGGGAGAAAAGAAGCTCAATGACCTTGTCTTCGTGCATTACAACTTGAGGCTGAAATTGAAGCATACAACGGAGGGACATGACAAAGATGACTATACGGACCCTATTGACCTTGCATACATTTTCAAGATGCACGATGACGATGCTGATGAGGACGTTCTGCAGAGGTGGATGGATTCCAATGGTGCCCTAGTTCTCGATCAGCCAGGTGGAAGACCGAATGAGAACATAAGCCAGCAAATGGGAGCAGACGTTGGTGACTTTTTGGCCAGATCCGGGCGGATTACAGACCCTGTTGGAGGGTTGGAGGGCGAGATTGATGCAGCTGTTGATGAAATTCTCTCGAGTAGCTCCAAATCCAAGTCAAAGTCAAAGGATGACAGTGGAGATGATGATGACGACGATGTTGGTCGTGCTGGACCTGGTGGTGGTGGGGAGTCAAACTCAGGTGGGTCAGGAGGGAGTGGTCGTGGACCACAAGCTACCAGACTTGAGGAAGGCCTACAAGCAGGACGTGAATATATGGAGAGACAACGGAACACACACGGACAATTTGTTGCAAGTCCGAGTCCAGGGCCTACGGATTACGAGTACAGTCGAGGCCATCGTCCAACCGACAGCTACATGGAAGATTTGACATCATCTGTAGGTTCTTTGAGCTTCATGGATATTGACAGCCCGTATCGCGGAGGAGCACAAAGTCCTTTAGGCGGATATAGATCGTCGCACGATGAGAGATCATTTGGCATCTTCCCGGAATACTTTCAAGCTCCTCCTCCAGGACCTCCTCCTCCTCAGTACGCACCTCCAGCATATTCATATGGTTACAGTGGATATGGGGGATACAGTAGCGGAGACAACTACCAAAAGTAGCCAACTTGAGCAGAGCCAGGGTAGTTTCTTTGGGGGTGACAGCTACGGTTTCTTCCCTGAGTACTACACGTCAGTTCCTCCTCCTCCTCAGCAGAGATCTTCTCCTACTCCGTCGTCGTCGTCCCGAGGATCTCAGGGCAGTAGTTCGCAGCCTCGCTGTGCCACTCGTGATACCGGATCCAGTGCTGCTTATCCTCGACTCGGGATGCTCATAGGCATCGATGACCACCAATACAGGCAGTATGTCATGGATTACAAGGCCATGTACTCGTACATGACATGGGAGAACTACTGTGAGTTCATAGAATCTGTGATGCGCTATGAGAGACAGCAAGGAAGGGGGGGCATTCAGATCCACCACGGAACTCTTGGTTCTGAACAAAACATGTCACCAGGGCAGGTACTATATTTTAATCTTTAATCTTTTATTGCATTTATCAGAAATATGCATGTTCTTAATAATTTTCACTTGTTGTAACTTGTAACTTGTATTGTATTTGTAAGACTAGACTATTACTCTTTTTTATTATGTATTAACAATGTTACAACCATGGTTTCAACATTTATATATTAACTGTGTTATGAGATTCGTCGAGATAGGTTGTATAGAGGGGTAGAGATCCTCAATTGCAATGATATGGATAAAAATATGGGTCATTTTGACCCCATATCGATCGAGACATGTTGCTTGGGTTCCAACAATATGACCACCGATATGGCCGATATGACCGATATGACCAATATGTCTATATAAAGGGTATAGATGACCAATATGTGTGAAATAATTGTGTATTTGTATGTTATTTATTGTTCTAATAACTTGGAATTTCGAAATTTTCAATAAAATTGGAAAAAAATCGGATTTTTGAGCCTTTTCCGACTTTTCCACCGAAATCGTCGAAATTTCCCGAAATTTCGGCGAAATTTCGGTTTTATACCTTACCGAAACGAGATCGAAATCAAAATTTCGAACCTTGGTGTGCTCCGATCTCGATCTGAATAATGAAGTGACCGACTCCATATTGAATATCTCCAAAACCTCAATCAACAGAAGAAACCAATCGAGACAGGATCGGTTTGATGATTTCCGCCAGTTGTAGTTACAATTTGAGGTGTCCAAGACCTCCAAAGCAAGCTCCTCGACCACATCTCCAAAAGGACCAGATCCTGGATCTTGCGCCCCTCTCCCCCTTGGGCGATCCGCTGCGTAAAGACGAACATTGAAGTCCCCAACCACCATAAAAGCCATCTCCGAGAATCTATACTGAACCTGACGGAGCTCATCCAAATAAGGCCAAATTAGTAGATGCACCAGTACATCCGTACACTGGGGTCACAACAATGCAAGATCGATCCGTCTTGCTAGTAAGGACAACAGAAACTAAGTGAGTCAATATCTCCTCATCCTCCAAGACGAACACATTACCATTCCATGCCACCACAATACCCCTCGAACTGCCATCCGCAACAACAGCACGGAGATGAGGGCTCGATGTGGATTCCCATCTCACTGACTCCCATGAGACAACTTTAGTCTCCTGAAGACAAGCAATATCCGCCCTCCACTTGGCCATCAAGGATCCAACTGCTATGCGTTTGTCCAGTTGCCCCAGGCCCCTTACATTCCATGCTATCACCCCCATTGAGGACCCAAAGTGGAATCCCTGCCACCAGAACCCCAATGGACCTCGCAATCTCCTACTCCAGTTGCATGTTAACATCCCCAACATCCCAACTGGCCTCGCAGTTCACAATCTCACCTCCCCCTTCCCTTGTGGCTGACAATTCCCCAAAATTCCCCTTTCTTGAACCATTTGCCCATGTTGATGAGCCACCACCAGCCTCATGGGAACACCCATCTGCCAGCATGTCAGCCCCTCAGGATCCGGGTACCCGTTTACGACATAATTCGCAATATTCCATTTATTGACATCGCATTATAAGCATAAATTTATGGGGAAATTTTTTCTCAATGAATATATTGGCATCTGACATTCACATTTATATTCATAACCACCAGTTAAAAGATGTCAAGTTTTTGTTCAGTTAATATTGTAATATGCTTCTTTTCTCTTCAGTCAAATTTTTGGGATAATGTATGTACTAGCAGACACTGTACATGTAAAATTATATGGAAAATTAATGAAATAAGATTTTGGTGCCAATTGTCTCTATTAACTGGTGGTTATGAATATAAATGTGAATGTCAGATGCCAATATATTCATTGAGAAAAAATTTCCCCATAAATTTATGCTTATAATGCGATGTCAATAAATGGAATATTGCGAATTATGTCGTAAACGGGTACCCGGATCCTGAGGGGCCGACAAATTTGGTATCAGAGCAGTGGTACCCCGATACGCACATTCGCGGTATTACAATTCCGATCGCATTAAGTTCTCGGATAGCGACAGTCATCCAACTTGTCGTGATTCCGAGAAGGGAAATATGACATTCATATTCAATCACCACATATGTCACCGATTTCATTAATTATCATATTATATCCCAAGAAGAGAAAGCATATATCATAATATCTGCGAATAATAAATTTTATGACTAATAGATGGTTCTTACGTAGAGCCATGGCATCCCGACCAGGCCAGGAGACGGTTGATCTGTTGGCACGCATACTGACTGCTCTTATCGAGCTTTCCACGTTTTATTTGATTCTGGAGCGACACACATTTTCGTTGCTTCGAGGATACTAGTTTCTTTAGATAGAGTTGCAGAAACACTATCTTCTCCATATCACATCCGAGGGCCAGGTGGCCAGTTGTTGGTCATTTCCCTTATAGTTAGGTACTTGCCGTACTGATTGACGATCACGAGATGATCGCAGATTGTCTACTTCTACAACTTGATGAGTTAACTTACTAGGCCTGGATTGGTTATCTGCTCATCATGCACTTATTGATTGCTTTAGGAAGACGGTTGTCTTCAGGATTCCAGATCTACCCGAGTTTACTTTTGAGGGTACTATACACAACTCTACCATGGAGTACATTTCAGTGTTGCGAGCCCAGCGACTTGTTGATCAGGGTTGTGATACATATCTTCCATTTATTCGGGAGGTATCTGACCATGAGCCGATGACACAGGACATCCGAGTAGTCTCAGAATACCCTGACGTATTTCCTGTTGAGCTACCAGGATTACCTCCTGAGAGAGAGATCGAGTTCGAGATCACATTGCTGCCAGATACACAGCCGATCTCTATGGCACCATATCGCACGGCACCAGCCGAGTTGAGGGAGCTGAAGGTGCAGTTGCAGGAGTTACTTGATTTGGGATTCGTGAGGCCGAGCATTTCACCTTGGGGTGCTCCGGTTCTATTTATCAAAAAGAAGGATGGATCCATGAGACTGTGCATCGATTACAGCAGCTGAACAAGAGAACGGTGAAAAACCGTTATCCCTTGCCACGTATCGATGATTTGTTTTACCAGCTCCAAGGATCTTCGGTGTTCTCAAAGATCGATCTTCGCTCAGGCTACCATCAGCTGAGAATTCGCGAGTCGGATATTCCGAAGAAGCCTTCAGGACTCGCTACGGACACTACGAGTCGTTTGGGCTCACCAATGCACCTGCGGCTTTCATGGATATGATGAACCGTATCTTCCGTCCATACTTGGACAAGTTTGTAGTGGTGTTCATCGATGATGTGCTCATTTACTCACGGAATGAATGGGATCATGCGAATGATCTACGGATTGTCTTAGATACATTGCGGGAGCACAAGCTATATGCCACGTTGAGCAAGTGCGAGTTCTGGTTATCCCAGGTCTCATTTCTCGGGCATATCATTTCTGGAGCAGGCATTGCAGCTGATCCTGCGAAGATAGATGCAGTTATGTCTTGGGAGCAGCCCAAGACAGTTACTCAGATTCGGAGCTTCCTCGGATTGGCGGGCTATTACAGACGCTTTGTCAGTGGATTTTCACGTATTGTTCGTCCTCTGACACGACTGACGCAGCAGGGAGTTCCATTCATTTGGGACGATTCATGTGAGCAGGCCTTCCAGACACTGAAGGAAAGGTTGACTACAGCGCCTATTCTTGCTCTTCCTTCAGGCACTCAGGACTATGCAGTCTACACAGATGCATCTGGAGAAGGTCTAAGAGCAGTACTGATGCAGAGAGGACATGTGATTGCTTATGCATCACGGCAATTGAGACCGCATGAGCGGAACTACCCCACACTAGACTTGGAGTTGGCGACAGTTGCCTTCGCCTTGAAGATCTGGCGCCACTATCTTTATGGGGTGAATTTCGAGATCTTTACAGACCACAAGAGTCTGAAGTACATCTTTGATCAGAAGGAGCTGAACATGAGGCAACGCAGATGGCTCGAGCTGCTGAAGGATTATGATTGCACGATCTCTTTCCATCCTGGTAAGGGAAACGTGGTGGCTGATACACTTAGCAGGAGAGCGCATGCTGATGGTACGGCAAACTAGTTATATACGTGGGATACGATTACAGTTTTGAGCAATTGACATCTTCAGGAGAGCGCATCTATTTCTACCGCTGTGCCTCCACGATACAACAGTCTTTGGGATCGTATTGTAGATGGACAGAAGACAGATCCTTGGATCTGAGATAGATACATGCGCGCCATCAAGGATGAATTTGATGATTTTGTTTGAGACGAAGTCTATTTTATGGAAGGCAGGTCGGGTCGTTGTACCCAATAACGAGCAGCTTCGCAGAGATATTCTGGATGAGGCACACAGTTCACGGTTATCTATCCATCCAGGTAGCACGAAGATGTACCGAGATCTGCGTCGACATTTCTAATGGGATGGAATGAAGCGCGATGTGGCGCTACATGTTAGCAGATGCATGACCTGTCAGATGGTCAAGGCCGAGCACAGGAGACCACCAGGATTAGTGCAGTCTCTCCTCATTCCCGAGTGGAAGTGGGAGAGCATTTCTATGAATTTTGTCACAGGTCTGCCGAAGACACAGGGTCGCCATGATTCCGTTTGGGTCGTTGTTGATAGGTTGACCAAGTCAGCCCATTTCATACCTGTCAACACGACTTACACTCCATCCAGGTTGGCCAAGCTGTATGTGCAGAACATCATCAGACTACATGGTATACCACGAGAAGTGGTGTCTGACAAGGATTCGAGGTTTACTTCACGTTATTGGCATCAGTTCATGTCGGCACTACAGACAGAGCTGAAGATGAGTTCTGCATACCATCCGCAGACAGATGGGCAGAGTAAGCGCACCATTCAGACACTAAAGGATTTGCTTCGCGCTTGCACTTTGGAGTAGAAAGGGTCCTGAAAGGACCATTTGCCTTTGGTGGAATTCACGTACAACAACAGCTATCACTCCAGTATGGGCATGACACCATTCGAAGTCCTATACGGGCGGATATGCCTCACACCTCTCAGTTGGCGTGAGGTAGGCGATCATGCTTTATATTCCGTAGATCTCTTGGAGGAGACTGCGAGAGCTGTTGATCTTGTGAGACGAAGGTTTCTGACGGCACAAAGCCGCCAGAAGAGCTATGCAGATCGTCGGAGGAGAGACATAGAGTTTCAGGTAATCTAATTATTTCCTCTTCACTTATTCAATTATAATTCATATATAATCAACTTAATCACATACTAAGAACATTCCTGTAAATCACAGGTGGGAGATTGGGTATTTCTCCGTGTATCTCCCATGAAGGGAGTACAGAAATTTGGTGTTCGTGGCAAACTGGCGCCGCGACATGTTGGACCTTTTGAGATTCTGGCTAGAGTGGGGAAGGTTGCATATCGAGTAGCACTTCCTCCATATTTTTCTGGTATTCACGACGTTTTCCACATATCCAACCTGAGGAAATATGTGCACGACCCTCGGCACATCATCAGTTATGAGAATCCAGACGTGGAGCCAGATCTGACTTATGAGGGAAGCCAGTCCAGATACTTGATCGTGCTGTGAAGAAGCTTCGCAGCAAAGAGATTCCATTGGTCAAGGTTTTGTGGCACCGTCACGGCGTCGAAGAAGTGACGTGGGAGACCGAAGCCGACATGCGGGCACGATACCCACAACTTTTCTGAGGTAAAAATCAAAACAAGCTTTTAGATATATGTTAAAATATATGGCTTGTTTTCTCTTTGAGGTTTTTATGGGTTCAAAACCCTTTGAGGTTTTTATGGCCATATGAAATCCAAACAAGACACTTAATAACCTTGACTCGAGTCTCGAGGACGAGACTCCCTTTGAGGTTTTTATAATTGTAACATCCGGGATCCGCGTAAACCCGAACTCAACCCGAATAAGGTCCGATTAACCCAATAAAGTTATCTGACAACATTAGATAACCTAAATCGATCAATTGATCGTAAATCAAAAGTTGTTCGGGTGAAATCAACCAAAAATCGGTTGCTTCGTAATGTGTGCCGTGAAAAAGCCGCGACGCAAATTCGGAAACCGCAAAACGAACCGAGACCGTCATTAGATCCGATTCGACGAAACAAGACCAACGGAATCGACCGTTCGTCAATCGGAGGTCGTTTGATATTTTTAAATCACAAAATTTAATCTTAAACAAAAACCGTATCCGAAAATTTCGGGTATTGAAAACTCGATCAAAAGTATATCAATATTATACTCATTTCGATCGTCGTTGAAAAACGATCAAATCGAGATTTTTCGCATCGAATTCCGACATTCGTGGTGCGAATACGGTCAACATTAGTATCTAAAATAAAGAGAGTTTTTGGGTTTAAAATAAAAATAAAATAAATTTTTATTTAAGAACAGACTGCTGGAAAATCCAGCAGCCTCCACTTGGTCTTTCCTTCTCCTTACACTTGGTTTAAAATCTCCAAACACTTGGCTTATTTTCCATACACACTTGTCAATTAGTGAGGACCTACTCTCCCTTAATTATGTCAACCCAAACCTTTTTAAAAACCTCCTAAGACCTCTTCTCTTTTCCCTATTTTTCCCAACAAGGAGCTGCTGACTCTCTGCAGCCGTTACTTTCTTTCTCCTCTTTGTTTTCTATTCTTTCACTCCTATTTCCAGCCTAAAGTGGAAGGTTAATCCATCCATCAGTTGCTGCTACAGCAGCTGCCAAAGCACTTTTAGCAGATATTTCTACCCCTGGAAGAGCAGCAGGAACTCTACCTCCCAAGCCATCAAGCAATTGCTCCTATTCCCTGCTGGAATCCCTCTTGGAGCCTCCATTTGGAAGCTTAAACTGCTGCATAACAGTTGATAGAGCTGCTTAAACTGCTTCCCCATCTGGAGCTACTTCTTGCAACTGCAGCAGATGTTCAAACCTCCTAGAAATCCCTTGATGCATGCTGGAAGTTGATCTCCAAACTTGGAGAAAATAGGTACATTCCTCCCCTCTTCTTTGCTGCCATACATGCACAATCCTCCATTTCATTCTTGCTGCCATATATGAAGTTTCTATACGTATAGAACTTTTATTGATGCTCTTTTAGGGAGCAATATATTGCTGGAATTTGGGTTCTGCTAATAAAATATACTTGGAACTATAAATTTTAGATCTTAATTAGTCTAGCACTGCTTGCATGTCAATTTGATCCTATTAGGTACACTCCCCTCTCCCATATTGCTATGCATGTTAAAACACCACTCCATTTTGCTGACATGAGTAAATTTATGCACGTTTTCTCTTAACATTTTTGAGGTTTGGAGAAGTTATGTGTTTCCAGTTGTATTTGTTGTACGTGATTGATTAATTGAGTTTATTTTTCCTGTGACTGCCCTGGATAAGGTTAATTGATAAATTCATAAATAGGATGCACTCTTTGCCCTGGATACCCTAAATTTCCATTTACAAGAAATAAAATAATTGCAGATCATTACATGGGATAGGAGGCCGTTAGTTTTCTTGCTTTTGTTCATAAGATAAATTCGAAATTTTATATATGCCTTCCAATCTTAACGTAAAAGCTATTACAATGATGTATACTTAATCATTATTCTGACTAATCATAATTATATAGTTATATAAATCGATAATAAAAGGTTAGAATCATCTTAACAAGATCTGTTTTGTTGGTATATTCTCTTTGACAGATTTTTGTAGATGAACTTTAAATTATCTTGGTTAATTCTTTGACTAATTATTAATGGATTACATAAGTTACATTCTGGATGTTGAGGATTTGCTCTCAGGGATTTTAGGATTATGTAATAACCATTTCAGTTGAACGTATTAAAGTCATGAATAGAAACTCTTTTCATTAAAATAAAATAAGGCGCCTTCTTTTAACAATAATGAGGAGTTTATGCCTTGATTTTACCATACGACAAACAATTTTTTTTAGAAAACCCTCCTTTCTGATGGGGCATGTCACACGCTCAAATAGAATCATGCGCAAGTATACCTGACAAAATGAATTAGATTCCTGATAGTTATACATTACTCCTTATTGAAATTTTGAGACCATTATAATCCGTAATTAAGTTGACTAAAATATTATCAATGGGTAATTCTATATAATGATCCAAAACATACATGATCTGATATAATTCTATAAACATAAGGAGAATACTACTTCTAATTCAGGATTGATTCATTTACAGTTTAAAAAAAATTATTCATTATCAATATGAGTAGGCAGTCGAACACTCATGCAAAGATTTTTCATTTCATTCCTTTATCTCACTTACTCAATAGGTCATAGAATTCAGCTTATAGGACAACCAATAACCACGATAGGTATACATATACCATTTAAGTTGAATTATGTGTACTTAAAAGGCATTCATTACTTCTCATATTTAGAAAAGAAAACATCCCTAGTATCATCCAATAAAATGGATATCTTATAATTTATATTGCCTGTCATGGTGTCCTTTTACACTTGACCGTGCGA
Source organism: Ottelia alismoides (assembly GCA_037367405.1). Classification (NCBI taxonomy): domain Eukaryota; kingdom Viridiplantae; phylum Streptophyta; class Magnoliopsida; order Alismatales; family Hydrocharitaceae; genus Ottelia; species Ottelia alismoides. The sequence goes on from JAZKJV010006724.1 coordinate 145,868, forward strand.
GGGCGCGGTGACCCTCAGCTGGGCAGGAGAATAGGAAGCCCAGTTAGTGCAGCGGCCGCCAAGTGCGCGGGTGTAGGATCCCAGTCCCTTTTCGGTTTTTTACGCGAGCTCGCAGTGTTTTTACGCCTCGTTGGGATCCCGACTTTAGACCAGTTCCGCTGACCCTGTGTTTTAGGATACCCAGGAGGGGGATCCTCGGTTTTTCAGTTTTACGTACGAGCTCGGTTGACCGTTACCGGTCAGGCTGTTTTTCTAGAGTGACTTTTCCGGGAAGTCTCTCTCACCCGTCTCAGTGGCGTAGTTGGGGAGTAGACCTATCCCTCTATTGGACCGTCCTTCCAACTAGAGGGCGAGACGGAAGAGCCATTTGTAAGCTTCTTCACCGCTTGAGTTTTCTTTCGCCAACAGACTTGGCGATTCTACATCCAGATCATTCGTATCTACATCTATATCTACATCATTGAGAGTACATCTGAGAGAGTTACAGTGAAGGTTTGCAGGAAATCACAATTAAAATTGAGTTGATTAGAAGTGACTTTAATCTGATTCGAAAACCCTATAAGTTAGTGGACGTGTTGGGAACTTAGTTAGGATGCATTATATAACACCGCATGCCTACGGAGGCACCCCAACCCTAAGGTACTTTTAAATACCTTAGAGTCATAGTGTGAGGTTACACACAGACCAAGACCACAGACTATCCACTAACTTAAAAGGAGTAAATAGAATTAAGGATCAAATTCATCATCATCATATCAGTCCATTATCGAAAACCATGACATGATCTCAATGACAAGAAAGTAGCATTTACATGTGCCATCAAGTTCCACAACATGATCTACAAGATCTAGAATCATGATCTTAAAACGCAAAAAATCATTATATGTTAGAGTTTATCATCTAAACTTTATATAAATATATATATGGGAAGAAAGAGAAAAAAGGGCGAACAGGTGAACTACCTACCAAACAGCTGAAAACCTTTTTACTTACGCAAGTAGATGTAAATTTTACTTGTTCCACCTTTCTACTTGCTCTCTTTTGCACATAATAATTTACTTGTTATTTATTCTAAACTATGGATTTGTATTCACGTTTGTGACTCCTCTTCTTCCTTGCACGTATGGCAGGAAAGGAGTTCTCTATTTAGTAGCTATACATGGTTCCAGGAGACAAGGTCTATACCAGACGGTATGTGGTTTTTATTACAGTTTTTAGTTCAATTGATATTGTAAATGCTTCTTCTCTTCAGTCAAATTTTTGGGATGTTGTATGTACAGACAGACATTGTACATGTTGTAAAATCATATGGAAATTAATGAAATAAGATTTTGGTGCCAATTGTCTTTATTAATTTGTGGATGTCAATGTCATGTGGAAAATTAGCCGCGCGAAAAATTTTCCCATAAATTTATGCTTTTAGTGCGATGTCAATAAATGGAATATTGCGAATTGTGTCGTAAACGGGTACCCGGATCCTCGGGGGTTGACACAGCATCTAAGAATCACTATCCAAAAATCCAAATTCCCATTCTGGGACATTGGATCGTCATCGTTTACGAGATAATGTCAATACACAAGATCCAATCTCCGTTGACAAGATGTCCGTAAAACACCCATCCGCCGATTGTCGTGGCCCATTTCTTCGTACCACCCCATTTCCCTTCGTCCTCTGATGCGCTACCGATACTCCTTTTCTGTGTTGTCCAGTCCTCCATCCTGACCTCAAGGTACCACCACCCTTAAGCTCGAAAGAGATCCCCCCGTTGATTTTAGAATGTCCCTCCATCCACCAAAGCATATTGATTCCACCGCCTTTCGCCATGGGGATGCGATCCCACCACCACTAGCCACGCCCAAAACTCCCGCCACGCTCAAATCAACGATGATTTGCTGGAGACCCGCCGGAATTCTCAGAGTAGGAAATATCATCGAGACTCCCCTTTTCGTCAAGAGAAAGCGGTTATATCTTGTGAAGCGGGTCAACAAACCATACAAGATCGAGGCCGAGTCCGAATCCACGAGGATGACCCTAGTATTCGATGTACCCGAGAACCTCCTAAAAGGAGTTGTCCGCGTGTTAGACCGATCAGGGAAATAAACTGCCACGTGATCCAAATCGACAATCCGACTCAAGCCTCGCACCATCGAGACAGTCGAGCAATCGGGGGCACAAAACGACCATTGGGCTCCGTCGCCCTGGGCCTCTGCGCCTTTTAAATTAAAGAATTTTGTATTAGAATCACCCTTAGTGATTTCTTGGATATCTCTATCTCTATTCATGCCCTCCTCCACTACTACTTTTTATAACCATGACCACTCCTTAAGCACAACCGATAAGAGGGCCCCATCATCCTCAACTAAATTGGGACAACATATGTGCCCATGGGCATCTGGATACTTTAAATCCCAGCTTATATGCAAACTCATCTTGAATTCAATGAAAATCTTCCTTAATGTAGCCAATATATCAGCAACCTCAATATGATTCAACCCTCATTTTAAAAAGAGGACCAAAATTCAGCTGCCAAAGATCTAAAACCAACCTCCAAGAGCCAAGACCGCCCAAACTTGAAGATCAAGTTGAGGTAAACCACCTTACCATCATCCCACGTAAAGGTATGGTTTAACCAAGTTTTACGGAGGTAACAAACCGATCCCAACTAACATAAACTTCACATATCTGCATTTGCAAGAAAATGATCCATAAAAAAATGCAAAATGAAATTTCTAAAAGTAAAATAACAATCTAAAGCATTGAAAAATCTCCATAAGCAACTCCAAAACCAAAGATGCAAAGCTATCAAAGCCCAGGCCATGTCCACTAAGAAGACGTAGATTATCATTAGTCATCAACCACAATAAACCAAGACACATAGGGCAAAACAAAACCGAGTATTTCTCGGGCATTGCCAACAATCATCTTTACAAAGAGCCTCTATCAATCCACACACATGAAAAGGCAAAATGCACTCCATCTGCCTTCTTAGATAATCATAAAAATGTGACGATCATCCAATCCCCTCTCCATCATGGAAATATTATCATTCTAGGCCATCATCAACCTCCGAAGATGCCTATAATATCAATAACCACGGACTTCGTCAAACGAGAAACACCAATAGATTTCCAACGTAGGAGTTTATCCTCCCAATCAACTTTGTCCCCCCAAGTAAAACAACATTACCCTGCCACTTTCACAACTGCCAACTGTCCTCTTTTCTAGGTCATCAAGACCCCACACATTTTAAGAAATAAATCTTCATCAAGTGTTGGAGGAAAATTGAACTCGATATGTCGATATTGAGACCCTAGGACTCTCTAATATAGGAGAAAAGCTTGGGTAAATAATACGGGAGGTGCTTAAAGAAAGAGAAATAAGAAATAAATATAAAGAAATACAAATATCTCAATACTCCCCCTCAAGCTGGAGCATGTATGTCTATTAAACTCAGTTTGGAACAGCATCTCCGAAAAGGGCCTCTAGCAAGGGCCTTGGTAAACATATCAGTTGTCTGATCTCCAGTAGAAACATGAGAGTGGATATGAGACCCTTCTGGATCATGTCTCTGGTATAGTGGCAATCAAACTCTACATGCTTGGCTCGTTCATGAAATGCATGATTATTGGCAATAAAAAGAGCTGCTTGATTATCACATAAAAGCTGCATGGGAAGAGGAACCTCAATAGCAAGATCAGTCAAGACCGATCTAACCCACATCAACTCTGTGCTCCCCTGTGCCATGGCCATGTACCCAGATTCTGCACTGGACCTAGCAATCATTGTCTGCTTCTTGCTTTTCCATGACACGAATGAGCTCCAAACAAAAATAGCAAAGCAAGAAGTACACTTCTTGTCTCTAGGGCATCCTGCATAATCTGCATCTGCACAAGCTGTCACCTCAAGAGATATACCTCTTCTGAATACACTATTGTAAAAGTCGACTGACTAGGACGATTACTCGGCCTGACTAGTCGAGTCGGGGGTAGCTGACGCGACTAGGCCTAGTCGGTCATTAGTCGGTCAACCTGACTAATCGGGCCGACTACAAGGCCGACTTTTATATAGAGAATTTTTTATTTTTTAGTTTTTTTTATTTTTTAGAAGCAAACTTATTCTAATGTGCTTAATGTTATATCTAAAGTCAGTTACTTCTTTTATTTCATTATAATAGTATAGAAAATGTACAAATCAATGTAAATATATGAGAATATATGTATGCAAAATAATTTATGGGATTTTTACCCGACAGACTCTATAATCTTTGCCAATTACCTCTACGACCTTTGAAACAACGTATTTCCTCCCTCGACCCCGTAAACTAGTTAACCCTTACCCCACAAACCCTGTGGTTAACTCTCATCCATTGGGCTGTTAAAAGTAACCAGATTCCGTTAAAATCAGATACATAACACCCATTTCGTTTATCAAAATTACAATGAATGCCCTTCTTCTTCCCCCCTCACCACCCCCAACGTAACAGCAAAAACTTAAGAGGTCATATACCTTCACTTCCCAAGAGGAAGGGCAGGGGTTGTGGGCGGAAGAGCTGGAGGGGCAGGCACGGAGGACAGAAGAAGAGGTGTGGTTGGAGAACAAAGGGAGCTGGAGGGGAAGGTATCGGGTCCGATCGATGCGAGCTGCTAGAGACCGTAATGGTGGTACGTGAAACCGTGGATGAGGAACTGCATGTACTTAAGGTAGAACAATGGAACATAAGTGCAAGCTCTAATGGAGAGATTGTTAGTTCATGCCATGATTGCGGGTGCAGGGGATGGAGCTCCCGAGGCAGGCCGTGGTGTGTGCCCGGTACGTGTCGACGAATCGCTGATCCGAGATGATGGCACGCCATTCCCGGCAGACGAGCTCTGCGCTTGGGAGAGACGTCACCGAAAGCCAAGGAAAATTTGGAAGAGGACGTCGATGGGGATGCTCTGGAATTCTCCTCCGTTCTCCATTTTCACACGATGCGTTGGTTTGGTCTGTTCCACTAAAAATATATATAGTGGTACAGGAGATGTCCTGTGATGAGAGAGACAGAAAATCTTGACTTCTGTTTGAGATTGAAATGGAGCCATGATTGTTAGTTTGTTACCGTAACTAAACAGTTCTCGTAACAATCACACGTAATTTCGGAATAGGGATGTGCTTGTTGTTGTTTATATGAGATATTCTTTATTAATATTTCGAAATATTTTGCGTAATAAAGCACAAAAGAGTATTTGACTGTAATCCCAATTGACCAAGTCCACTAAATATGCCATACAGAAAAAAATATGTAAATATTTTGAAAGAACAGGATTACGGTTATATCCACCGCCATAATCTAGTTATTATTTGTAAACAGATATTAAAGTGTTTTTACCCGGAACTCCCCAGGAGAAGGGGTTGAGGTTGCGGACGGAGGAGCTGGAGGGCTAGGTGCGGAGAGCGGAATAAGGGGTGTGGTTGGAGAATGGAGGGGGCTGGAAGGTATCGGGTCCGATCGATGCGAGCTGCTAGAGACGATCTTGCTTCGTCTCTGCGAATGCTTATCGACCCTGGAGGTGGTCGATCTCCATGGGTCCGTCTTCTTCTCGCAATAGTTTGTGTTGCACAAGCTCCGATGAGGTGTTGAGGGCGTCGATGGGAGGGAGAGGGATGCCTGCGAAAAGGGTGACGAGGACGTCGACGGGGAGGGAGGGGATTGGGGGTTTGAGTCCATGGAGATGGGGCGGGAACATGGGGCGGGAACAGAGGCGGATGGGGGAGGAAGGGCAAAGGGTACATGGCCTCCTCCTCCTCCTATTTGTTTAGCAGCATTAAATGTTTGATTAATCGATTTAAGAATCCATCTCAAAAAAAAATTTAAAAATCATTTTCATGATCGGAAGATGGGATTTATCCGTGAAAATAGAAAAATATCTGTGATTTGGTGGACGGATGAAGATGTGGTGAAGAGAGAGAAAATAGAGTAGGGAGGAGAATATTAATGGAGAAGAAGAAGATGAATAGGAAGAAGGAGATGAGGAGGTAGAAGATCTACCGTCCAATGCACCTCTGGTTAATTTGCACAAGCCATTGACTCAAGTAAAAGTAAATTTAATGGCGAGGTTCGTGGGGTAAGACGGAGCAAGTTTACAGGGTCGAGGGAGGAATTAGGTTGTTTCAAAGGTCGTGGAGGTAATTGACAAAGATTATAGGGTCTGCCGGGGAAAAATCCCATAATTTATATATTTAAAATAGTTAAAAAATTCAAAACCGACTAATGCCCAACTAAATTTGATTAGTCGTCCGACTGCAGGTTAATCCTTAGTCAATGACCCTACCGACCGAGTACCGACTACCGTTTTCTGCAACCTTGGCTGAATATAAGGCCAGTACCAGGTGAATTCTCCAAATATCTCAAAATCATATAGACCGCATCCATATGAACCTTTTTGGGTTGCTCCATGAACTGGCTCACCTTGTTAACAGCAAAGGATATGTTTGGCCTAGCGATGGTAGCATATAGGAGCTTTCCAACAAGCTCCATGTATCTCCTCTTATCTACCTCCTTAGTGCCATCATCATATAATCTCATGCTTGGATCCATAGGAGTAGTAGCAGGCTTACACCATGTCATACCTGTCTCTAGTAGGAGATCAGTAACAAACTTCCTTTGGGTCATCACAAGACCACACTGGTTCCTAGCGAACTCTAATCCAAGGAAGTATCGAGGATTGCCAAGGTCCTTCATCACAAATTGCTGACCTAGGAACTCCTTGGCCGCCTGAATGCCCTGCTCATCATCAAGGTGCAGGAAAGCGGTATGCATATGCATTCGAACATGTCACAGAATAGCGATTAAGCGGTATGCGGGGTATATGTTGTTCTATACGGTTTTCTATTTTTTATTGAAAGATAAATAAAAATCTACAAATCTACAATAAAACTAAATTTATGAATAAATGTGATCCATCAGAAGATATAAGAAAAATGAGTTTCATTTAGAGCTCAAAATAGTACAACTAAATATCAAAATCATCAAAGGCAGTATTACATGATCTGATTTAGTATATAGAAACAAAATAATACAATTAAAATTCAAAATCAAAGAAAAATTAAATAAAACTAAACTCAGTACAAACAATTCAAACCTTGAAAATATAAAACAATAATAATCAAAATAATAAGCTATACAGTACAAATTGAAATTCAAACCTATTCAGATCAAACTAAACAAATCAAGAAACTGAAATTAAAAGCAATTGAAATTGAGACCTCGGTAATAAATAAAAATAAATAGACCTCAAACCTTATTAATAAAAAAACCATCGCATATATTTTCTTAAAGAATAATAGGGGATCATGCTTATTCTAACTCTTATCGTAACCAGATCTTAAGATCCGGATCTGATTACCCAACTGGAGCTTAAGTGGGCGTATGGAGCGCATATACGGCCGCACAGCCCGCATATGCGGCCCGCGTATACCCGCATATGCGCAAAGGGCGCATAACGAGGGGCTTCATGTAATCGGTGCGTTGAAAAGGCCGATCGGGTATATACAACCGCATATGAGGCCGCACGGACCGCTTTCATGAACACTACTCATCATCACTCGTGACAATAATATCGTCAACATAGACAAGAATAGCAACAGTACCTCTCTGTGTCCTCTGAACAAAAAACGAGTGATCCGCAATGAATCGAGCAAACCCCTGGTGCTCTATCAACTCTGAAAGCTTCTTGTACCAAGCTCTCGAACTCTTTTTCATACCGTAAATCGTCTTGTGGAGCCTACATACCTTCAAAGACTCCCCCTCGGTAACAAACCCTGGTGGTTGCTGCATATAAACCTCCTCCTCTAGATCTCCATATAGAAACGCATTCTTCACATCAAGTTGGTAAAGAGGCCAGTCCCGTGAAACAGCAACCCATAGAAGGATGTGCAATGTCAATTGTCTAGCCATTGGAGAGAAGATATCTTGAAAGTCCATCACATAAGTCTGGGTCAACCCATGTGCTACAAGCCTTACCTTGTAGCGAACCACACTGCCATATGCCTGCTGCTTCACCGTAAAGATCCATTTGCACCCCACAACATAGGCATCTAGAGGGACAGAAACAATATTCCATGTACCACGAGACTGCAAAGCGGCCATCTCCTCCTCCATGGCAAGTCATCAACTGCTATCCTGCATGGCCTCCTGATATGTTCGTGAGATCGCAATAGTTGAGAGTCCCATAAAAACCCTCGTGTACTCCTCTGAAAGATGGTCCAAGGAAACATGCACAGCTAGAGGATACGTGGTACAGTTATGACATGGCTTCCTCAAGGCAATAGGTACATCGAGATCATCAGCCTCTCTGTTCTCTGGTATCAGCTCCTCCTGTATAGTATCCTATGGAACAAGCATATCACCAGTGTCATCAGTAGAAACAATGTGTTCATTACATACTTGAGGCATGCTGGATGACAGGGAAGGCGCATGAGCAGAGGGGCGAGTAGAGGACCTGTGAATGTAAAAACCGTGGTAGGAACTGTGTCAGGGTAGACGGAAGTGGAGGTGGTGGAGGTGAAGGGGGAGGTGACTGAGACTCGACATGGGGGTTGTTGGTGAAGATAACAGGGGTGGAGGAACAAAGACATCATCGTCAGAGTAAGCATTAGACAACATGTCACCTGTAGGAGAAAAATACATAATAGACTCAAAAAATGTGACATCAACACTCACATAATATTTTCTCCCAACAGGATCAAAACATCTATATCCTTTTTGGGTACGAGAATAACCAACGAACACACATTTGACAGCTCTAGGAGAGAGATTGTCACGACCAGGAGTAAAATCGTGGACAAATGCCACAGACCCAACGACCCTACGAGTAAGGGAGAATAGGTCGTTCTCGGGAAATACAATCAAGAAAGGAACCTTTTCTCCAAGGATAGTAGAAGGCATGTGGTTCACCAAGTAACATGCAATGAGAACCGCATCACCCCAAAACGAATGAGGAGCTCGACTCTGAATCAAAATAGTCCTCGTGACATCCAAAAGATGACGGTATTTGTGTTCAGCAACACCATTCTGCTGCGAAGTTTAAGCACAAGAAGACTGATGAACAACACCAATATATCTGAGAAAGTCAGAGAACTGTAAAGTAGAAAACTCCAAAGCATTGTCAGTGAGAATAAACTTCACATTAGCACAAAAAATATTATTAATCTCGATAAGAAAAGATTTAATAACAGGATCAACTTCAGACTCGTTCTTTAACAAGAAAACCCAAGATAATCTAGATATATAATCCACAGCAACCATAAAGTATCGATGTCCCTGATGATCGGGAACACGACTAGGACCCCAGATATCAAAATGAACCAACTCAAACAACTGAGTATTGTGACGACTCTGATGACTCGAAAAAGAAGAACGATGGTGCTTCCCAAGCTGACATGCCTCACACTCCAAGGTAGTACGAGTAAAGATCTGAGGGAGAACATGGCACAGCTTCTGCAGAGGAAGGTGTCCAGAGCGAAGATGCCACATGAAAGGAGAAACATATCCAGATGGAATATTAGCAGCACCAGCCCACGGAGGTTGGACCAGTCTGTACAGCCCTCTCTGTTCACGGCAACATCGAATCACCCTGCATGTGAGTATGTCCTGAAACAAAAGAGAAGAAGGATCAAATATGGCACGGCAATGTAAATCTTTTGTAATCTGACTAATAGACAAAAGATTCATCTGAAATGTTGGAGCATGTAAGACATTCTGCAGACGCATAGATGGAGCTAGAACAATCTACCCCTGACCAACAATGAATAGATGAACCTCATTAGCAATCACCACTGATCTACCAGAAGGGATAGATCTGTAAGAACTAAACTGAGCCGGATCTCCACATATATGATGAGAAGCTCTGGAGTCCATGATCTAATTAGTCGAATCTGAACTGCTACAACTGGTAAGAGCGTAAGCAATACCTGACGAACTCGTAGAAGCTCTGATAGCGGCTGCAACATCTGATCTTGCATCTGGGGCGGGTGGTGCAGTCATCATCTCTCTCAATCTAGAGACAATATCATCAAATCTCGCATCATGAGAAGGATCTGGAGTAGTCTCTGTCTGCTCAGCTACATTGGCAGACACTGGATCCCATGCTTTAGTTAGCATGTCTCCTCTGAATGCCCTGCATGGTGGCAATGTGAGCATGGGCCACGCTGGCGTCCTCCTCGACTACGAGGTCCACGTCAGCGAAACTGTGAAATATCCCCTCTGCCACGAGAAGTAACCATCACAGAGGGAGTTTGAGCCACGGTAGTAGACGGAGTAGTGATCCTGCTCAGTCTCTTATAGACCTCCATCAGAGGTATCATCTCTCATGTAAGTAGTTAAGTACGTGTTGCATCGTACTCTGAGTCAAGAGATGACAGAAAGACTCACGTCATAGTGGCGTTCCAGTATGCTTGTTGTTGCTCCGTGTTAGTAGTAATGGGCATAAAACTATGGAGACGCTCAAACATGCCTCAAAGATGCGAGAAGTGGGCATGAAGAGGCCAACCATTCTGCTTGGTCGAGAAAATGTCATACTGCAACTGGAGTATTTTGCTCTTATTCTTCGTTGGCCCATATGTGTCAGCTAGAAAATCCTGTATGGCCTTGGTTGTGGGTTGATTGATGATGTCATTGGCGATTTCCGCGGTGAGCGTCCTGAAGAGCCAAATACGTGCATAGGCATCATCTTGCTTCCAGGAAGCATTAGCCCCTGAGTCAGTCAAAATGTGTTCCTTGTTATGGCACTGCATAAGGGTGCAAAACTGCATGGATCACAACTCGTAGTTGATCCCATCCATCTTCACGATAGGAACCGGGCCCTTGAAGACATCGGACGAAAAAACGTCACCCTTGTTCTCTGGCATGATGGATTTAATTGCCGAAAATCCGGATTAAAACTGAGAAGTAGCTTATTTGAGCAAGTCTACACAATCACGTGAAGGAATGGTAGTATGTGTAGACCTGTACAACCATCTTCTCCAATCCTTGTTGTAGTCTAGGGCCGAAAAACATGATTAATATGTCAAAAATCACGTATTCCGGTCAAGATCAGAGTATATAGCCCTGCAAGAACGCACGAACTGTAAAAGATGGGGCGTGCGATGGCTGGTGCGGCCGGCAAGGGGCAGCCGGTGGCTGGCAGGGGAGATCGATGACGGTTGGGGTGGTTGGCGATGGCTAGGGCTGCAGGGCCGGGCGAAACAGTCGCTAGGGGCGGCCGGGCCCGGTGGCCAGACAGTAAGGGCAGTCGGACCTGCTGGCCAGAGGGGCCAGACAGCAGAGTGATCGAACCTGCTGCCGACGGCGACGGGGGGTTTAGGGTTAGGGTTTATTAAGATATGGGAACCCCAGTCTAGGACCGTTGCTCCAATACCATGTTGGAGGAAAATTGAACTTAAGATATCATTATTGAGACCCCAAGGCTCTCTTATATAGGAGAAAAGCCATGTGTAAATAATACGGGAGGTACGTGAAAGAAAGAGAAATAAGAAATAAATATAAAGAAATATAAATATCTCAACATCAAGCACCTACCACCCCCAATATTTTTGACCAAAACTACTTGGAACTCAAGCACCTCTATGAAAGCTTCCGCTACATTGACATTATAGGAACTCCACTAATAGTCATGTCGACGAGCAATTATCGCCTCAAATGACATCACAACTTCAACAAGAGCAGCTCAACTTTCGGGGAACCCCTCCATTCGTCTCCTATCATGGACGATGTCCACCTTTCCCCCAAGTCCAATAGGGGTCGATGGTGGCATCGCGGTCGACGCCTCTTTAGCTTTTCTACAAATAAAAATGAGATGTGGTCCAGATCAGTTGGAAACATCCAACATCCGAGCCCACTAAGAAGCCATTTTCTCCCCCGACCTATGCAAGAGATCTCATGATCTAAGTAACTAAAATTGTAACATCCGGTTTCCAAGTAAATCCGAAGTATTAGCGTCCAATTAACCCAATAAAGTTATCTGACAATATTAGATAACCTAAAACGATCAATTGATCGTAAATCAAAAGTCGTTCGGGCGAAATCGACCGAAAATCGGTCGCATCGTAACGCGCGCCGTGAAAAAGCCGCGACGCAAATTCGGAAACCGCAAAACGAACCGAGACCATCATTAGATCCGATTCAACGACACGAGACCAACGGAATCAACCGTTCGTCAATCGGAGGTCATATGATATTTTAAATTACAAAATTTAATCCTAAACAAAAATCGTATCCGAAAATTTCGGGTATTCAAAACCCAACCGAAAGTATATCAATATTACACTCATTTTAATCGTCGTTTCGAAACGGTCAAATCGAGATATTGTGCATCAAAAACGGACACTCGAGGTACGAGTACGGTAAATTTTAAAATTTGTTGAGTAAAGAGAGTTTTATATATACAGACATATATTAAATAATTTCAGTTACAGATTATAATCACGGTAAAAAAAATCTGAATTTCAGGAGCAGACCACAATCGGCAAAATATCTTTCCTCTTCTTCTCCAACACATGGGAATATTCTCAAGCCACTTGTTGGTACATTCTCTTCCACTTGGCCAAACTTAACCCCCTCCTCATCTCCTATATAAAATCACCCAAAGCCCTCTTCTTTTCTCCTATTTCCCCAACGAGGAGTTGCTGCCCCTCTATTCTCTGCTCCACCTTTGTCCAAAGAACTGCTGGAACTCCATTCAAGTGCCATCCTTGCAGCTGCTGAAATCCAATTTCAGCCAAAGGAGCTGCTGGAAGCCCCTCTCTTGCTACTTCCTTGCAAGTTCCAGCACTGCATGCTATTTTGGGTCCAATTAGGTACAATCCCTACCCCTTTCTCTTGCTGTCATCATGTGGTTTCTACCATCTTTGATCCTAATTATGAAATTGGTTGGATATTGTCCTCTACTCTTCTGGCAATCACATTTTTTTTTGTGCATTTATCACTAGATTCAGACTATGGGTTAGACTTCAAAAAAAAATAATTATTATCTTCGGCAACTCTAAGATGAGGGGTTGTTCTTTCCCACATCTTTAAATTGTCATCGAATTGTTGAGGAATTTTTTTAAAAACCAATCCAGCAATGGTATTTGTGTCTGATTAATGTGCATGTTATTATCAATGAAAAAAAAAGTGGGGAGAAAATTGGACTATGGTCTGAGTAGACTGGGATTGCTAAGAGATGCTTACTCTGAGAATCTCACTAGTTAGAAATAAGTTTTATACAACAAATTGAAAGTATCTTCATTTCTTTAAAAAGAATAATTTTTTTACCAGATTAATCTCATGGACTCATCCTCCTCTTCTTCTATTGAAACAAAAAAAATAGAATCAGTATCATACTGTATTAACTTATTGGTTATTGTTCAAATTAAATGAAAGTTTAAAAATACCTTATTCAAAGTTATAAGCAATCAGATGCTCACAGTAGCCATGATTAGTCTTAAAATGCAATAAGTTACAGAAATCCATTATTGTTGCCGTGAAAAAGGTAAAAATCCATGGACGTAACATAGGTTATGTGACACTTAATAAACTTAGAAATATCTACTTTGGATATCCCAGTAATACCCACCTCATTCAAGACTATATGTTGACCTCATTCAAGACTATATGTTGATCTCATTCAAGACTATATGCTAAGATTGCCAGAGTCATAGGTTGAATCATTCGTTTATGATCTCAACATCGTTTGATAACAAAGAACAAGGAATAGTACCTATATTTACATGCATCGTACCCTCTCGAATATTTTGTGTCTGCTATAGCAAATATCTTTTCAAAGAAATAAAATCAGGCAATCTAGGCATATTAATAAAATAATGAGTATTAACACCCTTCTCATTTGAAGTCTATAAATGAATACTTAAGATCGTTATGACTAACAATAATCCGCTAAGTATAATCTACTACGATCATATAACTATTGACAAGAGCTATTGATAAGAGATCTTGATCTATTCGATTAACCACATAAAGAGTTGAGAAAGAGATGAGTAGACAGTCAAGTAGAGATGATTAGAAATAAGTGATGATTAATAAATTATGAATAGTGTCGATCATGATGACTTCTACACATGATCGTGCGAGAGCGCGGTGACTCTCACTTGAGAGGGAGATAGGAAGCCTAGTTAGGGCAGCGGCCGCCAAGTGCGCGGGTCTAGGATTCCAGTCTCTTTTCGGTTTTTACGCGAGCTCGCAGTGTTTTACGCCTCGTTGAGATCCAGACTTTAGACCAGTTCCGCTGACCCTGTCTTTTAGGATACCCATGCGGGGGATCCTTGGTTTTCAGTTTTTCGTACGAGCTCGTTCGCCTGTACTAGTCAGGCAGGTTTCTAGGGCGACTTTTCTAGGGAGTCTCTCTCACCCGTCTCAGTGGCGTAGTTTGGGAGTAGACCTATCCCTCTATTGGACCGCGCTTCCAATTAGAGGGCGAGACGGAAGAGCCATTTGTAGGCTTCTTCACCGCTTGAGTTTACTTCGCCAACAGACTTGGCGATTCTATATCTAGATCATCCATATCTACATCTACATCATCTGGAGTTATATCTGAAACATTGAAGTTAAGAATTTGAGAAGTTACGATCAAAAGTTGGGATTAGTAGGAAATGACTATTCTCTCTATCTAAGAATTTAAATAAAAGATCTTTCTGATCTTAACTTTTCCATTATCACTCACCATCGTGATCTCTAAAGAAAATGATATATGTGCTTACACTCATACACTCATGAATACTCAACTACTATAGAAATATGTCACATGTGGGAAATGATGGGTTATGGGACAAACATTTTAGATGCTTACAAATAGCCTGAAAAACCTTTTTACTTACGCAAGTAGATGTAAACTTTACTTTCCACCTTTCTACTTGCTTGCTTTTGCACATATTAAATATCTAGTTATTTTTATAAGTTTTTGGGAGGTACCAGCAATTGCTGAAGCCTCTTCTTTCCTAACGTGTTTGGCAGGCAAAAAGCCTTCAGTTTAGTAGCAGCTCAGTAGCTATACATGCTTCCTGAAGACAGAGTATACACTAGACGGTAGGAATTACTTTGTCTCAGTTTTTGTTCAGATGGTGATGTAAATGCTATCTCTTTTATATCACATTTTGGGATATATGTTGTAAAATAGAAGATCCTTGTACATGTTGTAAATTGATATGAATATTAATGAAAAGAAATTTTGGTGTCATTTTCTCTTTTACTTATGGTTATGTGTTGGAATTGAATGTCATAATTGCGCGAAAAATTTTTCCTGTTTTTCTACAACTTCTGCGATCAATGTGAATGAAATATTGCGAAATGCGTCGTAAACGGGTACCCGGAACCTGAGGGGTTCACAGTTTGGTATCAGAGCAATGGTACCCCAATACGCACATTCGCGGTATTACAATTCTGATCGCATTAAGTTCTCGGATAGCGACAGTCTTCCGACTTGTCGTGAGTCCGAGAAGGGAAATATGACATTCATATTCAATAACCACAGATGTCACCAATTTCATTAATTTTCATATTATATCCCAAGAAGAGAAAAGCATTTATGATCAGTATCTGTCTATGGCATTTTTATGACTAATTATGGTTCTCATGCAGAGCCATGGCATCTCGACCCGGTCAGGAGACGGCTGACCAGTTGGCACGCATATTGACTGCCCTCACCGACCTCCAGCAGCAGCAGGCTGCCATGCGAGGTCAGCAGGAGCAGATTTTAGCTCAGCAGACTGAGATTGCCGACAGGCAGACAGATATAGAGATGAGGTTTGAGGACCTATCAGATTTCACGTACCATCCATCACAGGATGGGATACGGCAGGATCAGCACTAGTCCGTTGAGGTCGAGCAGCCTCATCCTGATGATGCACTAGAGGACATACCAGAGCATGGAGCTCAGGATGATCCAGACTTGGACAGGGAGCAGGACCCTGTTGACTTTGCTGACGAGGGTGCTCACGAGTACTCAGTTATTCACAGGCACCAGTCCATTTTCACATCCTACCAGCGCGCCAACATACCCTTGATTGAGGGTACAGGTACACCAGATGTTGTTGAACAGTGGCTGAAGAGGGTGATGAAGGTGCTCAGGATGATTCGCGCGCCACGAGACACGTGGCTATCCTTCACGGAGTATTCATTGACGGATTTTGCCGAGAGATGGTGGGATGTTGTAGTGTATGAGCTAGGCCGAGAGCCTACATGGGATGATTTCGAGACGAAGTTCCGATGCCACTTCTTTTCTGCGAAGTAGGAGTCCTAGCGCCGACTTTTTGCAGAACTTCATCAGGGACAGATGACTGCCAGAGATTACTTTATCCGATACACAGAGCTGTCACGACATACACGAGCAGCTGGCGCATTTCCAGAGGAGAATCTGGAAAAGTTCATTGACGGCATGCGAGAGGAGGTACAAGAGAAGCTGGCTGGACTGCACATCACATCTATCTCCGAGGCTACCGATGCTGCGGAGAAATTCGAGGACATTAGAGGGAGACATTTCGGGAGCTCGTCTGGAGCAGCGCCTAGACCGCGGCGATCTTTTGGACCGATACGCCGACCGTTTCAGCAGCAGAGGTCAGACAGACGGTTCCAACCTACAGGTTCGTCCTTCACGGGACGTGCTCGCTCTTCTCCATCGACTACTTTAGGAGGAGCACACGCCGGACGTGGCACAGAGTCCGCTCGACCATCTGGATCGCAGCGAGCAGATAGACCACCTGCAGGACCAGCCCGGAGCACAGACACTGCCACTCCACCTACCAGGCCAGTCAGATGCTATCGATGTCACGAGTGGGGACATTATCGATCACAGTGCCCACAGGTTTCTGGTGAGCCTCAGCCACAGCCTTCACAGTCGCAGCCTCAGGCACAGCGTTCAGGGAGTTTTCGTAGTAGGAACTCCAATTTTAGGCGATCGCAGCAGAGACAGACGCAGAGTGTGGCAGGATCCAGTGCCGCACCAGCCAGGCAGGGACAGATACACGCAGTTACTGAGGAGCAGGCACGTTCAGCCGCTACCGTGGTGAAAGGTATGGTCTCAGTCTTGGGCCGACCTTTCCATGTCTTATTTGATTCTGGTGCGACACACTCTTTTCTTTCTTCGAGGCTACTTGCTTCTTTAGGTAGAGTCGCAGAGACTCTCTCTTCTCCGTATCACATCCGAGGGCCAGGTGGCCAGTTATTCATTATTTCACTGATATTTAGGCACTTGCCCGTACTGATTGGCGGTCATGAGATGATCGCAGATTGTCTACTTCTGCAGCTTGATGAGTTCGACTTGATTTTGGGCATGGATTGGTTATCCACTCATCATGCACTTGTTGATTGCTTTAGGAAGATGGTTGTCTTCAGGATTCCTGATTTACCCGAGTTCACTTTTGAGGGTACTTTACATGACTCCACCATGGAGTATATTTCAGTGTTGCGGGCTCAGCGACTTGTTGATCAGGGTTGTGATACATATCTTGCATTTATTCGGGAGGTATCTGACCATGAGCCGATGACACAGGACATCCGAGTTTGTGGTGATGCCGTTTGGGTTCACCAATGCACCTGCGGCTTTCATGGATATGATGAACCGTATCTTTCGTCCATACTTGGACAAGTTTGTAGTGGTGTTCATCGATGATGTGCTCATTTACTCACGGAATGAATGGGATCATGCGAATGATTTACGGATTGTCTTGGATACCTTGCGGGAGCACAAGTTATATGCCAAGTTAAGCAAGTGTGAGTTCTGGTTATCCCATGTCTCATTTCTCGGGCATATCATTTCTGGAGCAGGCATCGCAGTTGATCCTGCGAAGATAGATGCAGTTATGTCTTGGGAGCAGCCCAAGACTGTCACGCAGATTCGGAGCTTCCTAGGGCTAGCAGGTTATTACAGACGCTTCGTCAGCGGATTTTCACGTATTGTTCGCCCTCTGACACGGTTGACGCAGAAGGGAGTTCCATTCATTTGGGACGATTCATGTGAGCAGGCCTTCCAGACACTGAAGGAGAGGTTGACTACAGCGCCTATTCTTGCTCTTCCTTCAGGCACTCACGACTATGCAGTCTACACAGATGCATCTGGAGAAGGTCTAGGAGCAGTGTTGATGCAAAGAGGACAGGTGATTGCTTACGCATCACGACAGTTGAGACCGCACGAGCGGAACTACCCCACACATGACTTAGAGTTGGCGGCAGTTGTCTTCGCCTTAAAGATCTGGCGTCACTATCTATATGGGGTGAACTTCGAGATTTTCACGGATCACAAAAGCCTAAAGTACATCTTTGATCAAAAGGAGCTAAACATGAGACAGCGCAGATGGCTCGAGCTGCTAAAGGATTATGATTGCACGATCTCTTACTATCCCGGTAAGGGAAATGTGGTGGCTGATGCACTTAGCAGGAGAGCGCATACAGAGGGTACAGCGAACTGGCTATACACGTGGGATACGCTTGCAGCTTTGAGCGATTGGCATCCTCAGGAGAGCGCATCCATTTCTACCGCCATACCTCCTCGATACAGCAGCCTTTGGGATCGTATTGTAGAAGGCCAGAAGACCGATCCTTGGATTCATGATAAATACATGCGCGCTGTCAAGGACGAAGTTGATGATTTTGTCGTAGCAGAGTCTATTTTATGGAAGGCAGGACGGGTTGTTGTACCTAATGACGAGCAGCTTCGCAGAGACATTCTCGATGAGGCACACAGTTCACGGTTATCTATCCATCCAGGCAATACAAAGATGTACCGTGATCTGCGTCGACATTTCTGGTGGGATGCAATGAAGCGCGATGTGGCGCTACATGTTAGCAGATGCATGACATGTCAGATGGTCAAGGCCGAGCACAGGAGACCGCCAGGATTTCTACAGCCTCTCCCTATTCCCGAGTGGAAATGGGAAAGCATTTCTATGGATTTTGTCACAGGTTTGCCGAAGACATCAGGTAGCCATGATTCCATTTGGGTCGTTGTTGATAGGTTGACCAAGTCAGCCTATTTCATACCTGTCAACACGACTTACACTCCATCCAGATTGGCCAAGCTCTATGTGCAGAACATTATTAGGCTGCATGGTATACCACGAGAGGTGGTGTCTGATAGGGATTCGAGATTTACATCTCATTATTGGCATCAGTTCATGTCAGCACTACAGACAGAGCTGAAGATGAGTTCTGCATACCATCCGCAGACAGACGGGCAGAGTGAGCGTACCATTCAGACACTTGAGGATCTACTTCGCGCATACACTTTGGAGTGGAAAGGGTCCTGGAAGGACCATTTGCCTTTGGTGGAATTCACGTACAACAACAGCTATCACTCCAGTATTGGCATGGCACCATTCGAAGCCCTATACGAGTGGAGATGTCTCACACCTCTCAGTTGGCGTGAGGTAGGCGATCATGCTCTTTATTCCGTAGATCTTTTGGAAGAGACTGCGAGAGCTGTTGATCTTGTGAGACGGAGACTATTGACGGCACAGAGTCGCCAGAAGAGTTATGCAGACCGTCGGAGAAGAGATTTGGAATTCCAGGTATCCAATCTTCTTCTCTTCCTTTGTTACAAAATTAACTTAACCTCATATTCATGACATTCCTATCAATTATAGGTTGGATATTGGGTATTTTTGCGAGTATCTCCCATGAAGGGAGTGCAGAGATTCGGTGTTCGTGCCAAGTTGGCACCACGATATGTTGGACCGTTCGAGATTCTTGCTCGAGTGGGGAAGGTTGCTTATCGAATAGCCCTTCCTCCACATCTTTCAGCGATTCACGATGTCTTCTACGTATCCAACCTAAGGAAGTATGTGCACGACCCACGACACATCATCAGTTACGAGAATCTCGACGTAGAACCAGATCTGACTTATGAAGAGAAGCCAATCCAGATACTTGATCGTGCTGTGAAGAAGCTTCGCAGCAAAGAGATTCCATTGGTCAAGATTTTGTGGCACCGTCACGACGTCGAAGAAGCGACGTGGGAGACCGAAGCCGACATGCGAGCACGATACCCGCAGCTTTTCTGATGTAAGCATCAAAACAAGCTTTTGTAATTGGATACATGATAAATATATGGCTTGTTTTCTCTTTGAGGTTTTTATAGGTTCAAAACCCTTTGAGGTTTTTATGGCAAAATGAAACACAAGACACATAATGACCTTGACTCGAGTCTCAAGGACGAGACTCCCTTTGAGGTTTTTATAATTGTAACATTTCCAAGTAAATCCGAAGTCGACCCGATTAGCGTCCAATTAACCCAATAAAGTTATATGACAATATTAGATAACCTAAAACGATCAATTGATCGTAAATCAAAAGTCGATCGGGCGAAATCGACCGAAAATCGGTCGCATCGTAACACGCGCCGTGAAAAAGCCGCGACGCAAATTCGGAAACCGCAAAACAAACCGAGACCATCATTAGATCCGATTCGACGACACGAGACCAACGGAATCGACCGTTCGTCAATCGGAGGTCATATGATATTTTAAATTACAAAATTTAATCCTAAACAAAAATCGTATCCGAAAATTTCGGGTATTCAAAACCCAACCGAAAGTATATCAATATTACACTCATTTTAATCGTCGTTTCGAAACGGTCAAATCGAGATATTGTGCATCAAAAACGGACACTCGAGGCACGAGTACGGTAAATTTTAAAATTTGTTGAGTAAAGAGAGTTTTATATATACAGACATATATTAAATAATTTCAGTTACAGATTATAATCACGGTAAAAAAAATCTGAATTTCAGGAGCAGATCACAATCGGTAAAATATCTTTCCTCTTCTTCTCAAACACATGGGAATATTCTCAAGCCACTTGTTGGTACATTCTCTTCCACTTGGCCAAACTTAACCCCCTCCTCATCTCCTATATAAAATCACCGAAAGCCCTCTTCTTTTCTCATATTTCCCCAACGAGGAGTTGCTGCCCCTCTATTCTCTGCTCCACCTTTGTCCAAAGAACTGCTGGAACTCCATTCAAGTGCCATCCTTGCAGCTGCTGAAATCCAATTTCAGCCAAAGGAGCTGCCGGAAGCCCCTCTCTTGCTACTTCCTTGCAAGTTCCAGGACTGCATGCTATTTTGGGTCCAATTAGATACAATCCCTACCCCTTTCTCTTGCTGCCATCATGTGGTTTCTACCATCTTTGATCCTAATTATGAAATTGGTTGGATATTGTCCTCTACTCTTATGGCAATCACATTTTTTGTGCATTTATCACTAGATTCAGACTATGGGTTAGACTTCAAAAAAATAATAATAATTATCTTCGGCAACTCTGAGATGAGGGGTTGTTCTTTCCCACATCTTTAAATTGTCATCGAATTGTTGAGGAATTTTTTTAAAAACCAATCCAGTGATGGTATTTGTGTCTGATTATTGTGCATGTTATTATCAATGAAAAAAGGGGGGAGATAAATTGGACTATGGTCTGGGTAGCCTGGGATTGCTAAGAGATGCTTACTCTGGGAATCTCCCTAGTTAGAAATAAGTTTTATACAACAAATTGAAAGTATCTTCATTTCTTTAAAAAGAATAATTTTTTTACCAGATTAATCTCATGGACTCATCCTCCTCTTCTTCTATTGAAACAAAAAAAATAGAATCAGTATTTTACTGTATTAACTTATTGGTTACCGTTAAAATTAAATGAAAGTTTAAAAATACTTTATTCAAAGTTATAAGCAATCAGATGCTCACAGTAGCCATGATTAGTCTTAAAATGCAATAAGTTACAGAAGTCCATTATTGTTGCCGTGAAAAAGGTAAAAATCCATGGACGTAACATAGGTTATGTGACACTTAATAAACTTAGAAATATCTACTTTGGATATCCCAGTAATACCCACCTCATTCAAGACTATATGTTGACCTCATTCAAGACTATATGTTGATCTCATTCAAGACTATATGCTGAGATTGCCAGAGTCATAGGTTGAATCATTCGTTTATGATCTCAACATCGTTTGATAACAAAGAACAAGGAATAGTACCTATATTTACATGCATCATACCCTCTCGAATATTTTGTGTCTGCTATAGCAAATATCTTTTCAAAGAAATAAAATCAGGCAATCAAGGCATATTAATAAAATAATGAGTATCAACACCCTTCTCATTTGAAGTATATAAATGAATACTAAAGATTGTTATGACTAACAATAATCCGCTAAGCATAATCTACTACGATCATATCACTATTGACAAGAGCTATTGATAAGAGATCTTGATCTATTCGATTAACCACATAAAGAGTTGAGAAAGAGATGAGTAGACAGTCAAGTAGAGATGATTAGAAATAAGTGATGATTAATAAATTATGAATAGTGCCGATCATTTGTAGGCTTCTTCACCGCTTGAGTTTACTTCGCCAACAGACTTGGCGATTCTATATCTAGATCATCCATATCTACATCTACATCATCTGGAGTTATATCTGAAACATTGAAGTTAAGAATTTGAGAAGTTACGATCAAAAGTTGGGATTAGTAGGAAATGACTATTCTCTCTATCTAAGAATTTAAATAAAAGATCTTTCTGATCTTAACTTTTCCATTATCACTCACCATCGTGATCTCTAAAGAAAATGATATATGTGCTTACACTCATACACTCAACTACTATAGAAATATGTCACATGTGGGAAATGATGGGTTATGGGACAAACATTTCAGATGCTTACAAATAGCCTGAAAAACCTTTTTACTTACGCAAGTAGATGTAAACTTTACTTTCCACCTTTCTACTTGCTTGCTTTTGCATATATTAAATGTCTAGTTATTTTTATAAGTTTTTGGAAGGTACCAGCAATTGCTGACGCCTCTTCTTTCCTAACGTGTTTGGCAGGCAAACAGCCTGCAGTTTAGTAGCAGCTCAGTAGCTATACATGCTTCCTGGAGACAGAGTATACACTAGACGGTATGAATTACTTTGTCTCAGTTTTTGTTCAGATGGTGATGTAAATGCTATCTCTTTTGTATCACACTTTGGGATATATGTCGTAAAATGGAAGATCCTTGTACATGTTGTAAATTGATATGAGTATTAATGAAAAGAAATTTTGGTGCCATTTGTCTCTTTTGCTTGTGGTTATGTGTTGGAATTGAATGTCATAATTGCGCGAAAAATTTTTCCTGTTTTTCTACAACTTCTGCGATTAATGTGAATGAAATATTGCGAAATGCGTCGTAAACGGGTACCCGGATCCTGAGGGGTTCACAAAAATATAGTAGAAAATGAGTCCCAAACTTCAAAAGGGTGTCTCCTATATCACATTCTCAATAAACCACATGTTAATGACGCTTACCAAAGAAGGAAGATCGGGAGAAAACATCAACCAGCAATCCAAAGGCTGAATCAGGGAAAATCTACACATAAAAGCTGAATTAAATAATATAATATCGAGTCCTCAATCGATCCTGAGTCCATGACCCCAACCAGAGTACATAGTTGGACTTCCCAGGGCAATGAGAACATTTGTAGAGGAAGAGAGACCATCAGAATCTATGGTGGGGGTGCTATTTAAAAAAGTCGCATCATCTTGCAAGGTGGGAACATATAAAAAGGATAGAATTTCACCAAATATGACCGAAAATCATGACATTCAGTGACAAAATCAGAACTCAGAGGATGTCGCGCAAGACCACCTAGGTCATAATCACGGGAGTCACTGCTGAGGCTACCAACGCCACCACAGTGGTTAACGGTGGCAAGGAAGGCCGCTCCAGCTGCCCCGTAGCGATGGTTGTAGCGTTGATCGGACAGGGCTGCTGCTGGCGAAGATGCAGCACCACCGGCGGCGGCGCTAGGGGTCGAAAAACCCTTGCCTACGAAGGCGCTGGTGTTGGAGATCCCCCCTGTCGGCAGCAGTGATAGCTGAGAGAGAGGAAGATGGGCGTCGGGTGGGGATTAGGGCGCGAGAGTATCGGAATTCCGATGTAGGACCGTCGCTCTGATACTATGCGGAAAAAGAATGATGAATTGCATTATGAGATAGCCCTAAAGTTCTCATACAGAGGGAGAACTCTTGTTGGGCAGGTTACATAATGGATACAAAAAGAAAAGACATAAAATAGAGAAAAGATAAATAATCTCTCAACACATCCCATGCATCTTCATGCATTCCCTTCTAAAAAATGCAAGAAACTGTACTTTTCCCCACATCCCCAAAATTATTCATCGAACACCGGGAGATGCCATCAACT
Source organism: Ottelia alismoides (assembly GCA_037367405.1). Classification (NCBI taxonomy): domain Eukaryota; kingdom Viridiplantae; phylum Streptophyta; class Magnoliopsida; order Alismatales; family Hydrocharitaceae; genus Ottelia; species Ottelia alismoides. The sequence continues at coordinate 170,078 of JAZKJV010006724.1, forward strand.
CGCATTTAACTTGCCTACTTGAGGGGCAAGAACAAGCCAAGATTAACCCAGATTGGCTTAATGACATTTTGACAGTACCGTTGATGCATGGCTAAAATGGAAGGCCAATGTAGCAGGTGTCAGGAGGATCCTTCATAATAAAAGATCTAATACTAGAAAATGTGGAAAGATGCCTATTGGGTTTTAAGTTGAGAAGACTTTATCAATCAACGACAATGCTAAATACTTATGAGGCAAGATGCTTCAGAATGAAGTTTGCACGGTTGCAGAGTTTATCGCATTTATGGGGTCAGTGAATGTGCAACACATTTATCATTAAATAAGAATACCTGTTCATTTCTAAACCTGATGATCCAAGATAACATTTTCGGTATTGCCGCAGTGAGAGTTGAGTAAATTTCATTTTCATTTGCTGTGTCAGAAAGACAATATATGGAATCAAACTATTGATGATTAAACTGGGATTTTATAACAAATTAGAAAAAGGTGCAAGTTAGGACAACAAATTTATGATAATAAGTTTGTGAAATACAAAAAAAGTCGAACTGCAGAAGCATTAGATGGTAAACAATAACACCAATCCTCCGATTCCTCTCAAAAAAATAGTCTAGACAAAAATTAGATAGAGGATGACCAAAAAATGCCCACCAAAACAGACCTAAGTGACCTCTAAGCCTGCCAGCTGAATTTCAAGACATGGGCTGAGACCACAATATATTATCAAACTTGAGTGACCAAGTGATGCACACTGGCATAATGAAGGTCTTGGATGCAAAATGTCATTTTTTATTTTTATTTTTTACTTGAGTTCTATTGTGTTTTGTTCTTTTCTAATCTATTTGAGTTGAAATTTTCACCAAGAGATGCCTTGGCTTAAAAAGTTGTCATTTCATCAGTTAACCTCCATGTAAACTGATTCTCCATGTAAACTCATTGGTCTTGGGTTGTTTTCCTCCCAGACCCACTATTCCCATTGCCAACCACTAAAATTCCCCTCCCCCACGGGGCTTGGCATGCTTCTCCGCTTCTCATCACATGCATATATGCACATTCTCATCCCAAAATCCAGGGCAACTAGCTTGTTATCGCCTCTCCATCCTCGTACCAATCCTTCCCTTTCCATCCTCAAATTTCTCAATGAAATATAATTTCTGTCTGCATTGATTCGCAACAGAGCCATGTTTTCATGTTTTCTGCGATATTATATGGTGTTACCATACTGCTACAGTCCACATTGCACCACCAAAGCATCGATACCATTGTTGCTAATGTCTAATAGCACTAGAAGACTTCGTTAAGAACCCTAATACAATTTCCCCTCCAAGAATCTGGTGTTTGCCATTTTTATATGAGAAAGATATAAATGGAAAACATGCATTGTATCCTACAGAATCTCTTTAAAGAAAGTGTCAAAAAAAAGGTAAAACCTACAGAGTGAGACCTAGAATTACAAATACAAACAAAAGTATTCTAACATTTGCATAATGGCTCTTAGCTATGGAATTTTATAACAAAGAAAATGCAAGAAGATCAAAGCAATGAGAGATGAGTTTTCCAAGGAGACAACTAATGCAGATTACACAGCAAAGGATTGGGATGCAGTGGCATTTTTTATCTACTTTATTTATTTGGGTTGTATCTTTTTTTTCCTAACTTATTTGAGTTATATTTTCACCAAAGATTTCCTCAGTTTATAACATTGTACCATTTAAACTTGCGATCATCATTTAAGCTCTTATAAAAAGAGTGTTAACTTTGTGGTTTGAGAGGACATGATGCGGAAATATTAGTGACTTTCCTTAACCTTGGGTTTTACCCTTTTCACTTTTGTTCTTTCTCTTCCCAGACCCCCTATGTTCTCATTCCTAGTTCTTCTACACTCCTCAATCCACATGTCCACGAGCATTCCCCTGACAAATCATGTGCCATCAGTGTGCTTCAGCTCTCCTCTTCGCATCCCCAATTCTTCTCATCTCGTACCAAAATTCCTAATTTTTGCTTGCATCACTAAGCCAAATAGAACTTTTTCCTAATTGGAAAGGTCTTGGAAGAGGGCTTTGGTCTGTCGGACATTCTTGAGTCTAACTGAGAGTCCTTTGCTCCTTTTCTACATCTCTCCCTCCAACCATTTTACCGAATAAGTAACCCTTTTATAAAAGAGCCACTTAAAATAAAGAATAAGTAATGGCATTTACAGCACAAGCATTAGGGAAACGATGATTCAAAAATCCAAAAAGGACAGTCCATGTCATTGATCTATTTGTTTAACAAATATTACAGTGTAAAGATAACTAAGCAAAAAACGTCTGGACAGCTCTGGCATGACACTTCAAGGTGTTCACAGTGACACGTTCAGTGAGGGTTTGGCTTTGATGAGGTAAGTCGACAGGAAATCAGGTTGTGTATTGATAAGCTAGAGGGGCTAGCAAGATCGATTTCTAGGGATGAGATAATATAGAACATAGAGAATTTACGTGGAACCCTACTCCATTGAAATAAATAATGTGAAAGCTAATATAGATAAACAAATATGAACGGTGAAGAACACGTGGAATTTACGTGGAACCCTATTCCGTGAGGAGCAGGATGAAACCATGGGGGCCTCTAGGCCGGATAATCTATAGTAATCTCTCTCGATGAATACAAGGGGTGTGGGGATTCTTATATAGCCCTACAGACAAACTGGAGTCCCATTGATGACGGACTAAACAAGAGAGCAGGGTAATTGGCTCCTAGAGAGATCCAATTACACATCTATTACACAATCTAGCACTCCTCCTCAAGCAGGAGTTGAGAAAGCTACAGCCTGTAATAAAAGATACACACAACGCATTTTCACATGATACACTAAGAGAGACGAGAGGAGACCCATTAAGAGTAGTCGTTGATGGGATAAGACCCGCACAAGGACGGGTTTGCGACAATCGGGATGTGCATGTAGTAAAGTTGACGTGATAAAATGGACGTGCCTGGAGTAGAGTCGCTCTAGGAGAAGACCAACGCGAAAAGTAGTCATACTAGGAGGGGACCTGTACGGAGTAGTCGATGCTTGGTGAAGACGGTCGATAAGCAGTATAAGTCTGGAGTGTCTGTCTTCATACTGTGATTGGGTAGTAAAAGTACATGATGTTCCCAGTAGAGAAGTCAATCTAGAATAATTGATATCGAACACCAAATGTAGATTGGTCATCTTTCATACACAGATCTCAAGAGTTGGGCATCTGTTATACATGAGCCATGTGAATGGCCTCTCCTATATCTTATGGGGACCTGGAGTTGGTTCACTTATATAGAGACATAGGAGATGAGGTCGCTTTCCGAGGAGCCACGAGCAAAAGATAATAGATGAGATAGAAATCCTTCAGATGCAACTCAACTAAAAGAATATGTCATGTTTTTACTCTCCCTTTCTACCATACTTGCCAAAATAAGCATATATATAGTCAAGTTGGGAAAAAACATAGAACTTGCATTTTTTGTGTTTCCTTTTTTAGGGCTTTTATCACTTATGCTCTTATTAACTATTGCAATATCAGTTATGCCCTTCCCTCTTTGAATATCAGTAATACCCCTGACTTCTTCCATAGTTATAACTTGTGCCCTTTCGTTAGTTTGGTTATCAATGAGTTGAACTAAACAATGGTTTTCTCAAACTAAGATATGATTAAAAGGGGCATAACTGTCCAAACCCCTCCCCCCTCCTCCCCAAAACCCGCCACCCTGACCTCGTCCACCGCTCCCTCCAGTCCACCCGCATCCATGCGCCCGACATCCGCCACAAGTCGTCTTCTCCATGTCCCTGATGTTAATTTTATTACTAATTCGATTCATTTGTAGATTCAATCCAAATCCAATACAAACCATTTCTCATTTCAACCATTTCAATACCTATTTCTTTCATTTCTATTCACCCAACTTGTTTGTTTCATGTTCAGACACCCAACTTCCAGTTCAGTTGCATTTCCTTAACACTTCGACGAAGTTCCTTTGGAATCCAGTCCATTCAATTGCTTCCAGAAATGCAATCACCCATATGGAGGCCTTCAACATCATCTGATCAGAACCTGTAGTCAATCCAACCTAGAATTAGCTTGAGGTAAATCCCATGGGTCGAAAATCAAGGGAGTAAAGAAGGGCTAATATGCCTCCACAATAGAGAAAGTGTCATCCATGCATGACTAGTAGTCTCGATTATCAGGACCTTCAGTCCCTTTAGGAGCTCAATCATCCTCAAGAGTCATGCATCATCTAAGGAAAATGTAGTTGTGAAAATTGGAGGACGCCTCATCCCATGTTTCTGCCACAAAAAGGTTTTAATTATTGCCAAGTTTAAAAATTCTCAAAAAACGATCATATAAAGCACCTTCTTTCGAGCAGTCATCTGATCGGAACTTGGGAGACATAAGTCTGGTCAGAACCCCGACTGCGCACAATCGGATCTGCAAACTCTTCCGAATGCTACTAGTATATCTCATATGCGAAAGCATTCGAGCCAAAGGGTTTGAAAACCCTAGCCATCTCCAAAAATTGATGTGGAGTCATCACCGCACCGAAAATCATGCCTCCAAAGCAAACACGATCTTTACTCCCTTGGATTGCGCTTCAATGGTTGGTCATTCCATGTAATTCGTAAAGTTCGACGAGAGAAACACGGGATCGCGACTCACCACTGACAAATTCATAGGAATTTGAAATGTTGCCAACGACTCCTCTCAGGAGACCACATTTAACGTCGATCCCAGCAACAGGCAAGGGAGGCAGGACAACCTTGGAAACAAGCAACTTGAATGTCAACCTACCAATTTTCAACTAAAACTAAACTAAGGGTGGAATCCAACCAGAATCTTAAATCATGAGAAGGATTGAGTTCACATCTGAGCCCGGCAAACAACCATCCGAGAGAATCAAGACCGCCTCGCCTAGGTCTCAAAGTAGTCTTCATGCACCACAGGCGATGAGAAAGAAGAGGTGCTCCTCTGATGTATATGATCTTGCGTCTGAAACCCTTTTTGCTCACCATCTGTAAATCGAGGACATCGCCATCAGAAACCCCCCTCATCGCTGACCGCTGACAATAACGTCTTCGATTTCCGATCGAAAACACCACATATGCAGACATGCTTCTCATCCAAATTAACATCGCCAGAAAATGATGGGTGTACTCTCTTCTTGACTCATGACTCAGCATCTGAGAGAGTCAAACCATTCACCACAGGGGAGCCAATCAACAAACCAATCTTCCTTTCATGAGGATCCAATACCATATCCTCGTGTTGAAGAATGCCCCCTTCCACAACTTGCGTAAAAGTCTTGATCTCACCCAAATCTTTAACGACCATCACCTAGGACTTCTGCATCCCAAGGAATCGGAAATTCAGCCCAACTTTTAATTGAAATCTTTGAGAAGGAGGGCAAGAACACACAGACTGGCAAGACTCTCTCCTGTGACCCCTCCCCCAACACATAAAACACCACATCTCTACCTCGCACACTCGTGCACGATGCCCATGAACACCACATAGAAAGCACTGCAACCCAAGGCGCTTTATCTTCCTGTAATTAACAAACCTCCAAAGACCCTTGACATCTCCTTGTCGGATGGCCCCACTAACACCCTCTCCACGAAAAGGACCGATATGCCAATAAGACCCCCCCTCCCGAACCTTACGGGATCATCCTCTCTCCCACGGGATCATCCCAGTATCTTGTAGAATAATCTTCAGCCAAAGCATCTCGAAGATGCCACTTGCATTAGCACGCTACTTAGCGTCAGCTAACAAGGCTCTTCTTGAATCTTGATCCTTGTGATTTCTCCTTATAATATGCGAGTATATAGCTTGGGTGTGCACCATTATGGGTGCCCACTTTTTTACCTCAAAAAATCATAATTGCAACGTTGTCGCAAATGCAACCAAAAATTGAAAAATCAGATGAGCAAAAGGCAATTATTGTGAGTATTCTAGCTGCAACCTTTGAGATCTCATTGTCAAAATCGAAATACAAGCCATCCTTTCCACTATAATCCATAAATTAGAACTCCACGAAGCTTTGAGAATCAGCATAAAGAAGACTTGGACGGTGCAAAAAGAGGTGAGAGAGATGAACAAGCCATTATAGCATAATAATAAACAGAATGGAGATTCTATTATGGAAATATAGGACCCCCCGTTGGCAAACCTGACTTAACCTTTATGAGATCGAGTTTGGTTACCCCGCCCATAATTCCAAACAGAAGCTAACCCTATATTTGGGGAATCCGTCTTAAAGGGCAGTTTGTCCAGGCTAACTACATAAAACTACTTTTTTCCAGAAGATGTGATGTCAAGAAAAGTTCTGTGTACAAAAATGTGATTGTCATTAAAATAACTACAAACCCGATTGGCAAATTTATTCAAGAGTACAATTTGACAAAACCATTTTATATTACCACAACAGGCATATAAACTGTCCATATTCCTTTGAAGAACAACTCCAGCATATTCTTCTAAGTACTCCCTTGTTGGGGAATCTCTTAAAAGTCCAGCCTGAAAAAAAACATAGTGGGTATTACTATTTTATGTTATTCTAATCCCAAGTAAATAAATGGATCCTATCAGACATATATGTAGGGATCCATTCAATGGGACAGGTAACGGGATGTCACAAGCACTTTTATCATATTTATAAACTATATAGTCATTTTACAAGTATTTGTCTCATAAAGCAACTAAGAGGTAACACAGGTGTCTCCAAATTTTTCTCATTCTAACACATACATTACACGCACACACAGACACAAATCACGACCTACCTGAAATATCTGATGAAGCATAGTTCCAACCAATGCTGGAGTAGAATGTTCGGAACTCTTCAGCCTCTCATCTAGAACAGCTCGTCTGGAGCAGGTAAAACTAGATGCAACCTACTCATTTCATCACAAAGATATTAGCGAAGACTAGAGGATGGTTCGTAGAAAACTTAACTCCTGAGATTACTAATAAGTTACAAAAAAGTTACTGAACATGTATAGGCCCAATTCTTGGAAGTGAATAGTAGTGTTCTTTTTCTAAAAGGAATTCTATCTTCTTTTTTGCTGCAACAGAGAGAGAAAAACATCCCCAAATTGGCAGGGATGAAAACTGATACGGATATTATTCAAAAAATTAGCGGATATGGATATCTGCATCCGAATATTGTTGGAAGAAATGAGCAACTTGTTATTCAAGGGAACCCTAGGCTCTCTTATATAGGGAGAGACCTCACGGGTAAAAAACATAATAGTCCAGAGAATAATAAGAAACTACTAAAAGATACATAACATATAATAATAATACTCTCTACACTCCCCCTCAAGGTGGAGCATAGATGTCGATCATGCTCAGTTTGGAAGAACATCTCTGGAAGGGTCCTCTGAGCAACGGCTTGGTGAGTATGTCAGCAGTCTGATCCCCTGAGCTCACATGAGATGTAGATATCAAGCCTCTCTGGATCAAGTCTCTAGTGTAGTGGCAGTCAACTTCAATATGCTTTGTTCTCTCATGGAATGCTGGATTGTTGGCAATAAACAATGTTGCCTGATTGTCACACAGAAGCTGCATAGGTAAAGGTACGGCTACATGTAAATCCTCTAGCACAGATCGAACCCACATCATCTCCGTGCTTGCTTGCGTCATGGCCCTATATTCAGATTCTGCACTGGGCCTTGCCACAACAGTTTGCTTCTTGCTTTTCCAAGAGACCAAAGAGCTCCCAACAAAAAACGACAAATCCTGAGGTTGACTTTCTATCCTTAGGACATCCTGCATAATCGGCATCTGCACATGCTGAAATAGATAGATATGTGCCCTTTTGGAATAGCAACCCTGAACCTGGAGATAACTTTAGATACCTCAGTATCATGTGCATGGCATCCATATGAACTTGTCTTGGTTGCTCCATAAATTGACTCACCCGGCTTATTGCAAAGGCAATATCAGGTCGATTTATGGTAATATAAAGGAGCTTACCCACCATTTCTCTATATCTCCTCTTGTCTACCTCAGCAGTGTCATCATCATACAGCTTCATGCTTGGATCCATGGGAATACCCGATGGTCTGCATCCAGCCATGCATGTTTCAGTCAAGAAATCTGTAATGTACTTCCTTTGGGTCATCACTAGACCCTGTGCATTCCTGGCAAATTCCAACCCCAGAAAGTATCTTAGGGTTCCAAGATCCTTCGTGACGAACTGACGGCCTAGGAACGCTTTTGCCCTCTCTATTCCCTGAACGTCATCTCCTGTAAACAGAATATCATCAACATAGATCATGATGACAACTGTACCTGTAGAAGACTTCTGTATAAACAATGAGTGATCTGCATTCGATCTCTTGAACCCCTGTCGTTCAATCAGATGGGAAAGTTTCTGGAACCACGCCCTTGGGCTCTGTTTAAGGCCATAAATTGCCTTGTGAAGTCTACACACCATATGTTTCTCCCCCTCAGCAGTAAACCCTGGTGGCTGCTGCATGTAGACTTCTTCCTGCAGATCTCCATACATGAATGCATTCTTGACATCAAGTTGAGATATAGTCCAGTCACGTACCACTACAACTGATAGGAGTATGCGAAGGGTAGAATGACGAGCCACCGGAGAAAATGTATCCATATAGTCCACACCATAGGTTTGTGTGAAACCTCGAGCGACCAACCGAGCCTCGTATCGATCTAGACTGTCATCTGCGTGGTATTTAACTGTGAATACCCATTTACAGCTAACAATGGATGCATCACGAGGAGCAGTAACCAAGCTCCATGTGCCACGAGAATGTAAGGCACGCATCTCGCCTTCCATAGCCATTCGCCAGTGATCAATCTTCATAGCTTCCTGATAGGTCCGTGGTATGTCCACAGACGACAAAGCTGCAGCAAATCTCTGAAAGTCGCCTGTGAGGCGATGAAAAGACACCTGAGAAGCAATGGGATAAGATGTACACGTCCTCTTTTGCTTCCGGATAGCAATAAGAATATCTAGGTCATCATCCATTGTACTGGATGGTGTAGTCTCCTCCTGCAATGAAGAATCCTGCACATGTACCATACCTGACCCGTCAGTAGTAATGTCATCAAAACATACCTGAGGCGTGATGGATGTCTGACGTGTAGCCTGAGCAGGACCTGACCGACGCGTATAGAATTTTGGTAAAGGTGGAATAGGAGGTTGTGGAGGTGGTGGTGGCGGAGGTGGTAGTGTTGAAGATGGCGTAGTAGCTGGTGCAGGAGTAGACTCAGGTGAACCCCAACTAGGAGGAGGGACATAGACATCATCATTGGTAGTGGATGGTACCAGCCTGTCACCTGCAGGTGAAAAATACATAACAGACTCAAAGAACGTGACATCAGCACTGACAAAGTATTTCTTGTTTATGGGGTCATAACAGCGATAGCCCTTCTGAGTCCGAGAGTAGCCGACAAAGACACAGCTGACAGCTCTAGGAGAGAGTTTGTCAAGTCCTGGAGTGAGAAGATGAACAAAGGCAACAGTACCGAAGACATGAGGAGTAAGTGAGAATAATTCCTTATCAGGAAAAAGGATAGACATAGGAATTTTCTCACCTAGGACAGATGACGGCATACGATTGACCAGGTAATAGGCTGTAAGAACAGCATCCCCCTAGAAAGAGATAGGAGCACAACTCTGAATAAGAAGAGTTCGAGTAATGTCAAGAAGATGACGGTGCTTTCTTTCTGCCACGCCATTCTGCTGAGATGTGTAAGCACAAGTAGTTTGGTGAATAATGCCCTTTGACGAGAGAAACTGAGAGAGAGACCGTGTGCAGAATTCCATAGCATTGTCTGTACGAACATATTTGACAGTAGAGGAAAAGACATTCTACACTTCATTAATCAGATTTTTAATCACATCTCCTGATTCATATTTATTCTTTAAAAGGAAGACCCAAGATACACGAGAGAAATCATCCACTACCACTAGATAGAACCTGTGTCCCTGATGATCGGGAACACGACTCGGACCCCAAATATCAATATGAAACCACTCGAACGGGAAGCAACTGCTTCGACTCTGACGACCAGGAAAGCTAGACCTATGATGCTTTCCCAACTGACACGCTTCACAGCGAAAGGAAAAACTGGGAGAGATCTGAGGCAGAATGTGTCGCGTTTTCTGGAGCGGGAGATGACCGAAGCGAAGATGCTAGATGTACGGAGATACTGGTCCGGCGGAATAAGAAGAGACTCTAGCATAAGAATTCCAGACCAGCCGATACAGACCATTCTGCTTAGAGCCACAGCCAATCACCCTACTCGTTAGTATGTCCTGAAAAATAAGAGATGAGGGGTCAAATATAGCACGACAGTGCAAATCCTTCGTAATCTGACTAATAGACAACAGATTCATAAAGAACTCGGGAGCATGCATAACATTATGTAGATGCATGGAAGAAGATAGAACGACCTCCCCCTGTCCAATAAGGGGGCAATGGGTACCATCTGCGATCCGTACTGAACGGCCATGAGGAATGTTCCTGTAGAACTCAAGTCTCTCTCGATCTCGGCAGATGTGATGTGTGGCACCAGAATCTATAATCAGATCAGATATATCATGACAAGACGTAAATGCAGTAGCACTACCTGAGGTACTAGCGACAGTAGAGGAACTGGCAGAGGCAGAGGCAGCAACATCAGAAGGTCCATCAGAAGAATCAGCAGAAGATTGTGGCATAATATCACGTAGACGTGCCACAAGCTCCTCAAAACGGTTGTCTGCATTGGATGCTGACTGGGGCAAAACATTCTCAGCTACACGCGCCGATGCAGGGAACCCATGCTTAGAGTAGCATGTATCCTCAGAGTGGCCTGTGTGGTGACAGTACGAACAAGGGTGACGAAAGCGACCACCCCTACCACATCCACGTCCACGACCAGAAGATTGACCACCTCTCCCACGCGATACTGCCATCGCCGATGGGGGTGGAGTAGATGAGCTGGAAGACACTGATATGCGACTGAGCCTCAGGTAAACATCCTCCATTGGAGGAATAACTGCATCGGCCAAAATCTGAGAGCGGGCAGCCTCGTACTCAGGGTCTAGGGCTGCAAGTAGAACGCCCACCATGGTGGCATTCCGAAACGTCTTCTGCTGCTCAGGGGTTGCTGTAAGTGGAATAGTACTGTATAGCTTCTCAAACATCCCTCTCAGGGACGTGTACAAGGAGTGAAGTGGTCTGCCGTTCTGTTTCATCGTGAATATATCATGCTGAAGCTGTAACATCTTGGTCTTATTCCGCACTTGTGAATACATTGCAGCCAGAATATCCCACATTGCCTTAGCAGTGAGCAGATGTATGACATCATTGGCAATCTCCATCGACAGTGTGCCTGACAGCCAAACCTTGGCATACGAATCATCAGCCTCCCACGAGGCATATATACCTGTCTTCTCTGCGGGCTCATCCTCGGTAAGAATGTGCTTCTTACCGTTCGACTTCATGAGACTCATGAACTGCATCGCGCAGAGCTCATAGTTCGACCCGTCCATTTTGACTATTGGCGCGGGACCTTTGAACGCGCCTATGGAGGGCATATCAACCTTGGATTCTGACATATCGCCGCTGGAGAAGAACTAGGGTTGGTAGACAGAATGACAGATGTCTACACAAACTGCATAGGATTCGAGTGCGTATGTAGACGTTACGTACTCAAATCCATAGATCCGGAGAAAGAGTCCTAGGCGGGGACGGCTAGGGCACGGCCGGGAGGTGAGGGCGGCGGCCCCCCGAGCTGGCGGCGGCGACTGGGGGCCTGGCGAGGACTGGGGGCCTGGCGAGGGCTGGGGGCCGGCGACTGGGGGCCGGCAAGGGGCTGCTAGGGTTGGGGAGTTGCGGAACTGGGGGCCCAAACTGGGCTGGCGGCGGGACCGGTGAACAGGGGCCGGCGAACAGGGACCGACGAGAAGGGCTGCGGGGAGGCGCCCAAGAGGAGAGCGGCGGGAAGGAGCCCGCAGGGAGGACGACGGAGAGAAGCCCGAGAGGGTGGCGGCGGCTGAGGGAAAAGAAGAGGGGGGTGGCGGCGGGTGGAGAGCCCTAGGGTTGAGGCTTTGATACCGTGTTGGAAGAAATGAGCAACTTGTTATTCAAGGGAACCCTAGGCTCTCTTATATAGGGAGAGACCTCACGGGTAAAATACATAATAGTCCAGAGAACAATAAGAAACTATTAAAAGGTACATAACATATAATAATACTCTCTACAAATATTAATCGAATACGTATCGAATATGGATATGAGTTGCAAAAAAATTTTGAATATGGATACAGATATGGTAATGGTAATGGCTTGAATATCCTGATCCGGATCCGGATATCCGAACGCAACATTTAATATTATTTTATATATTAGTTAATATAATATAAGCCACAGCCCAGAGTTATATAGTAGTAGTATATATTATATAATACAATATACTACTGATATTAATACATTTCTGTTCGTTTGGTGATGGACACAAACGAAAATTACGAGACCTATCCCCCTTTTGCTTCCGGTCAAGAATGCAGGTCACCTCGACGCTCTCTTTTGTCATGATACAACTTATTTATATTTCATCTTCATTTTTTAAAATCATTATGAACTTTGATAAAAATTCAATTCATATTCGTATGTGGTTTTTATTCGATCCGTATTCGAAATCCATGTTTATTGGATCCATATTTGGATTCACTCTTCGGTTCATATTTGGATTGGCTCTTTATTTGATTTGTATTTGGGTCTGCTCTTTATTCGATCCCTATTCATATTCGATAAATATCCGATTCGAAATCTGTTGGAGTATTGTTTATGTGTGTCATTCATGAGGGAGATGGGTAAATGGATCCCTCCAGGATCCATTTACACCATCCATATGTTTAGTCCCACATCTACCAGTGGTGGGACTTGGAGGCTCTGTGGAGGCTATATAAGGAGCCACAGACCTCCTGTATCAGATGAGAGAAAAGTGCAATAGACACACTAGCCCTCTGAGGCATTCATCCGTGGTTTCATCCCGCTCCTTAGGGAGTAGGGTTCCACGTAAATCCCGCTGTTCCTATTGCTCTTTATCTTTTTCCATGTTTTCGCTTCTGCTTCCTATTTTCTAACATGGTATCAGAACTGGTTCGATTCTCGAGGAATAAGTTTATGTTTTATTTATTTTGTCGAGATTCGATTTGAATTCTCTCTCGATTATTAATGTTCAAGTTCTGGAGATCAATCAAACTTGTTTGAAAAATCTAGGGTTTCTTTCATGAAACCCTAATTCTCCGTAGTCCAGATTTGTGATTCACGCCTCCAGCCGTAGGGTTTTTGAACACGAGATTTGATGTTCTGTTCGTGTGATTCGTGTGATTCATTTTGGAGCAAGATGTTCCAGGGAACCTTCTCTTGGGGGAGGCCTTTCCAGGCGTGACCTCCTGTTCACGCAGCTCCATCTCGCGGAACCCAGAAGTGCGACCTCCATACTCCAAGGCAAGAAGCGGCACTCCAGGAGCCGCGAGCTTCCGGCGCGATGTCTCCTCGACCAGCCGCGAGCCTCTCGTGTGATCACGCGCGCAGGTCCAGGAGCCCTCGGTGCTCTCTGAGGCTGAGCTCCCTCTTCCATCGAGTGGATCTCCAACAGGTTCGGCGGCTCACTGCCTGGACCCACAACCCCAGGCGCGTCCCCAGCATCTGGCGGTGTCCTCGTTCCCCGATGCTACTATCCAAAAGTGGCGATCATGCGGCCTTCTCTCCAGTCCCGGCCCAGGCGAAAGCATCCAGGCGCACACAAAGGCGCTCCTTCGCGCTCCAACTCCTGATGAACCCTAGCCGCGAGCAGGCGGCACCTCCTTCGCAGCCAGAGCCTCCTGGCGGTGCCTCCCCGAGCTTCCAGCCGCATCTCTCCAGGCCGCGCACGCATGATCCCAGCATCGAGTGGCGAGTTCAGCAGCCAAGCCTCCAGGCGGAGGATCCTCCAGTCTCGCATGACGTGAGATCCCCATTCCAGAGACGGCGGCTACTTCTCAATTGCAAGAAAAAGGGTTCCAATGGGAACCCTAATAGGACAGGGAGGCGTATGATTTAAAAAATATATATTTGCAAAAAAAAGAGAGAAAATGTGTGATGGCAATTAAAAAAATGAGGGAATAGCCAAAAAATTGCAAGAAAAGCCGTAAAAAAAATTGATTGAAACGGCTTAAAATGTGACGGCTTAAAAAAATTGAAAAGTCGCAAGAATTTTTTTGTGAATGTTCATGTTATTTTCCCCATGTCATTGTTTCCCAACTTTGTCGATGTTCATTTTTCGACAAGTATGGAAGAAAGGGAGTATTGTGTAGAGTTCTTCGACATCACCTTCAGTTCAGATCCAGACTTTAGAGATTTCAATCTCTAGATGCCACTGCAGGTTCCAGTCCAGATGCATCCAGATTTCCAGACTCTACAGATTCAGTTATTCAGACTCGACGTTCAGAAGTTTCCGAGTCTCTAGTTTTAGGCACGCATGAGTATGCAGTCTTTTCAGATGAGCACGTGTATGCCATCTTTTGTCATGGTCTCCATCTTTCTTCTTATTTTGTTCGGCCAGAGTAATCATGTGTGCCATAGGGACTCCAAAGTAGAGGATCATTCCCTATGCCATGTTGGCAAAGGTTTTCATGTGGTATCATAGGTACTCCAGAGTAGTGTACCATTCTCTGTGCCAGATGGGAGAGACCCAGTTCTCCGACGAGGAGACTTCTTTCAGACTCCATTCTCCAACGGCCGTAGACTCCGACGAGGATTGCACTTCCACGGCCTTTTCCAGTTCGGCCCTTTTCAGAGATGGAACAGTTGTCCACATATTGTGGCAGGTCAGAGTACTCCGACGAGGAGACTCATTTTCAGTTGCAGTGACTCTGACAGGCGCAGTTTAGAGCACATGCTCTCCGACGAAAAGATTCAGCAGACTCACACTCCAGCCTGTTCGTCCTCCTCACCAGCACGGCATGAGAAGCAACGTCCTCGACAGCAGCAGTTGTGCGCATTGGGTTGATATTGTCCGTAGTGTCATGTAGCATGGGTTGAGTTTCTTTCCTTTTGTCCAAGCTGAGCATTGCATGCTCCAGCTTGAGGGGGAGTGTTGGAGTATTGTTTATGTGCGTCACTTATGAGGGAGATGGGTAAATGGATATGTTCAGTCCCACATCTACCAGTAGTGGGACTTAACGGCTCTGTGGAGGCTATATAAGGAGCCCCAGACCTCATGTATCAGATGAGAGAAAAATGCAATAGACACACCAGCCCTCTGAGGCATTCTCCTGTGATTTCATCCCGCTCCTTAGGGAGTAGGGTTCCATGTAAATCCCGATGTTCTTATTGTTCTTTATCTTTTTCCATGCTTTCGCTTCCGCTCCTATTTTCTAACACAATCATATTCATAATTT
This sequence comes from Ottelia alismoides, assembly GCA_037367405.1. Taxonomy (NCBI): domain Eukaryota; kingdom Viridiplantae; phylum Streptophyta; class Magnoliopsida; order Alismatales; family Hydrocharitaceae; genus Ottelia; species Ottelia alismoides. The sequence continues at coordinate 185,495 of JAZKJV010006724.1, forward strand.
TAAGGATATGGTTTCCTTAATGTATATCCGAATCATATCCATATTTGTATTTGTATTTGATAGAGATGAAACGATAGATATGGAAATAGGCATATCCGATCCATATCCGATCCGTTTTCATCCCTACAAATTGGGGGAAATAGTTAATTAATTTCTTATGATTAAGTACAATCCAAATTTTTAATTGCAGTCGATACAACTTTCTACAAAGAAAAAAAATTCCCTCCAGTTATACACCTTAATTCATACAAGTAATATTGAAACATAAGAATGCTATTGTAACTACTTTAGATCCAACAAGTCGACTGTATGGTGATGAATTAAAAAGTAAGAAACAGTTAGAATTAAAGGAAAAAACAATACCCTTTGAGCCAGCCACGAGTAAATCTGGATGAACAATGAGAATATTGTTGTTCCGGTCCACCACACATTGGCCAGCACTATCAAATTCTCCAATCACATTGACAGTATCCCCCGGTTTAACGGTGCTGTAAAACCTGATTAGGAAAAGCAAAAAAAATATTTTTTTAGAAGGAATGAAAAACAGAAACCCAATTTTGTTCAGCCTAAGCAATTCCGGCACCAATGTGTCAGACCAAAAAACTTTAAAAATGAGCAGTCATGAGTACAGCCATGATCGGCTCTAAACTTGCCAATTGCCATTTGCAGACATCCTCAAATGGTTATAAGGTTCTTCTGTTAAATTTCAAGGTGCAAGTTCCAGAAAAGTGTTCCATGCTTAATGTCAACATACAACGTAAATTCAGAGTTGACATCCTTAAGGGGTCTCTCGTGGGCCATAGCTATTGTGAGAAAGACATCCCGATTAGAGTCCTCATGCCGCTGGCACCACTACCATACCTTCCGTCTTCTTTCCTCGAAGTTGGACACTAGACAGCCACAAGTAGGACGGCGCTGCCCTGGGTACAGGGCTCGTTTTTTTCAATCGAAAAAGGGGAAAACACCCTTGCTGGTGCCCGCCCCAAAATGTTTTGATAAAAGCAATCAAGAATACAATAGCCAGGACTCGAGGAGAGATTTAGCCAGGTGAATTACATTCTCACAATAAAATCGATCAGGTCGAAAAATAACTCCATTATGTGACAACCAAACAGCCCACAAGATTGACACTGGCTTCCACAAATCTGTGAAACATAAACCATAAGGTACCTCCCATTATCTTGATTCCATGCTCATCATCTCCTGTAATAACTATATCATCAACATAAACCATGATAGCAACTGTACCTCTGGATGTTCTCTGCACAAACAAAGAGTGATCTGCATTTGACCTCTTGAACCCCTGTCGTTCAATCAGATCTGAAAGCTATTGGAACCATGCACTAGGACTCTGTTTAAGGCCATATATTGCCTTATGGAGCCTACAAACTTGTTGACACTCCCCCTCAGCACCAAACCCCGGAGGCTGCTGCATATAGACCTCCTCTTGTAGATCTCCATACAAAAATGTATTTTTAACATCAAGTTGGAATAAGGGCCAGTCACGTACCACAGCAACTGAAAGGAGAACACGCAAAGTGGAATGTCGAGCAACCGGAGAGAACGTGTCCATGTAATCAACTCCATAGGTCTGCGTAAAACCACGTGCCACCAACCTTGTTTTGTAACGATCAAGGCTCCCATCTGCATGATGTTTAACAGTAAACACCCATTTGCAACTGACAACAGACGCTCCAGGAGGAGGAGAAACAAGACTCCAGGTGCCACGGGACTGCAAAGCGGCCATTTCCTCTTCCATAGTGAGACGTCATATGCTATCTCGCAATGCATCCAGGTAAGTCCGTGGAATTTCCACGGCAGATAGAGCGACTGCAAATTTCTGGAAGTCTCCTGTAAGACGATGAAAGGAAATCTGAGAAGTAAGCGGGTAGGATGCACAAGTACGCCTATGCTTCTTAATGGCGATAGGTACGTCCAGGTTCTCAGGAACCTCATCCTGCACTGATCCCTGTATAGAAACATCCCCAGAGCCATCGTTAGAAATAATGTTATCAGAACAAACCTGGGGCATGCTAGATGACGGGCAATGACCATGAGCAAAAGGGCGCCGACGAGTGCAAAGTTTTGGTAATGGTGGAATCACGGTCACAGGCATCTGAGGTGGTGGAGATGGTGGTGGTAGATAACTGACTCGTAGGAGCTGACATGTAGATCTCAGTGTCAGATTCGGGAGTAGTCATTCTGTCACCTGTAGTAGAGAAAAACATCACAGATTCAAAGAATGTGACATCGGCGCTAACAAAGTATTTTCCATGTAAAGGATCAAAGCAACGATATCCCTTCTGAGTCCTTGAGTACCCTACAAACACGCATTTGACAGCCCTGGGAGAGAGCTTATCAAGACCTGGAGCAGACTGGTGGACAAATGCGACAGAGCCAAATACATGGGGCGTAAGAGAGAACAACTCCTTCTCAGGAAAGGCTATAAAGAAAGGAGTATTCTCACCCAAGACAGACGAGGGCATGTGATTTACTAGATAATAAGCAGTGAGAACGGCATCACCCCAAAAAGAATGTGGAGCACGACTCTGAATAAGTAGGGTCCAAGTGATATCCAGTACATGACGATGTTTCCGTTCTGCAACACCATTTTGTTGTGAAGTGTAAGTACATGATGTTTGATGAATTATACCACGAGAGGAAAAGAACAAGGAAAGTGTACGAGTACAAAACTCCATAGCATTGTCGGAACGCACAATTATCACAGTGGAAGAGAAAATATTTTGAACTTCATTGATGAACATTTGGATAACATCTCCTGCTTCAGATTTATTCTTTAATAGAAACACCCAAGACAAGCGAGAAAAATCATCTACTGCAACAAGATAAAACGTGTGTCCCTGATGATCAGGTACACGACTGGGACCCCAAATATCAATATGGACTAACTCAAAAAGAGAGCTATTGCTCCGACTCTGACGACTTGGGAAAGTGGACCTATGATGTTTTCCCACCTGACACGCCTCGCACTGGAAGGACGAACTTGGAGAAATATGTGGCAAAATACGACACATCTTCTGAAGAGGTAGATGACCAAAATGGAGATGCCATGTATATGGAGAGGTTGATCCTGTAGAGTGGAGTGATGCGCCGACATAAGGAGTACGGACCAAACGATAGAGATCATTCTGCTCACAGCCACCCCCAATCACTTTGCCCGTGAGTATGTCCTGAAAAAAAAAGAGACGATGGATCAAAAATGGCTCGACAATTCAAATCCTTCGTAATCTGACTAATGGACAGTAAATTCATAGAGAAATCAGGAGCATATAACACATTCTGTAATCGCATGGAGGGCGTCAAAGTAATCTCCCCCTGTCCTGTAATCGGGGAATGTGTCCCATTGGCTATCACCACAGTCCGCCCTGGAGGAACCTCTCTATATGCAGTAAGCTGCTTTTTGTCCTCACATAGGTGATGTGTCGCTCCAGAGTCTATAATCCATTCTCTAATCATAGATCCATCACAAGAGGTGAGAGTATAAGAACTACCTGACGTACTGGCTGTAGCGGATGTACTGACAGAACCAGAGGCTGTCACATCTGATTGGCCTCCTGGAGTTGTGTCAGGAGGCATGATGTTCCTCAGTCTCGCAACGAGATCATCGAAATGCTGGTCCAAGGAAGAAGGTGCAGGAGACTCAACTTGTGCTGCTACCCGAGCCGATGCTGGAAAACCGTGCTTAGAGTAGCATGTATCCTCAGAGTGGCCAAGACGGTGATAATAAGTGCAGGGCTGACGAATTCGACCCCCACGACCATGGGGACCACGGTCACGAAAAGTAGAGGAGCCACCTCTTCCTCTGGAGGCAGTCATCGTCGAAGGTGTCTGGCTAGTAGTAGAGCTCGGGACAGTGATTCGACTAAGTCGGCAGAAAGCTTCCTCCATAGGAGGAATAGTGGCATCAGCAAGAATTTGAGAGCGGGCAGCATCGTATTCTGGATCAAGTGCAGCCAGGAATACACCCACCATAGCAGCATTCATGTATGTCTTTTGCTGCTCAGGAGTGGCCGTCAAAGGCATGAAGCTGTGAAGCTTCTCAAACATTTCTCGCATGGATGTGTACAGTGAGTGGAGAGGACATCCATTCTGTTTGACAGTAAAAATATCATGCTGCAATTGTAGTATCTTGGTCTCACTCCGCGCCTGCGAATATGTCGCCGCTAGAATATCCTATATTGCCTTCGCCATGGGCTGATGCAGCACGTCGTTGGTGACCTCTATCATCAACGTCCCAGATAGCCAGACTTTGGCATACGCATCGTCCGCCTCCCATGAGGCATGAATCCCTGTTTTCTCCGTCGACTCATCCTCAGTAAGGATATGTTTCTTACCGTTAGACTTCATGAAGCTCATGAACTGCATAGCCCAGAGCTCAAAGTTCGTCCCGTCCAACTTGACAATCGATGCCGGACCTCTGAAGGCACATGTGGCGGGTACGTCGACTTTGTTTTCTGACATGATGCCAAATGAAGATCACAGGGTACGTAGACCAATAGAGATTTGTCTACAATGACATATGGGGATTTGATAGCATATGTAGACCTGTGCAATCATATCCATCACCCGAGTTACGCGAAGAAGACGAAGAACAGCGGCGGAGACCGACGGCACTCGAGGCCGACGACATGGACAGTCTTTAGGGCTCCGCGAGATGCAACAAGAGACCGCCGAGGCCTGGGCGGCGGAGGCGGAGGCCTGGGCGGAGGCCCGGGCGGCGCTGCGGTAGGCCGGCAGGGGGCGGCGACGCAAGCGGAAGTAGAGAGGGGGCTGGCGGGTGGGGGTCTAGGGTTAGGGTATACGAGCTCCGGTCTAGGACCGCCGCTCTGATACCATGTTGGGAGAAAAATAAGAGTTTTTTTATTTCTGAGAACCCTAGGCTCTCTTATATAGAGGAGAGACCTATGGGTAAATTACATAAGGCGAAGAAACAGAAATACAAATAAGAAAACGATACATATAGAATATAGAAATACACAAATATCTCTACAATTACTACTACTCAAATGTTAGGATGTGATTGAAGTGGTTTAAAAGACGCTTCCTTCAAAAGGGAGGGGCGCGCCTTACTCATCAACGAGATTGTGGATTACTTGGGGTTGGCACGATGCATAGAGTCAACACCAGCACATACATGATGATCTTAACTTGGAATGTGAGTGGGACTTGCAAAGCATCTAAGAGAGCACTTGGTGAAATATTATATTTGGGGTCATTCGACATAGTTTTTATTCGAGGAAACGAAGCAACAGCAATACACAAAGAGGTTATGGGTTACCCCTCTTCGAAATGCAATAAAGTATTTAAAATTAAAAATAAAGAATTAATTTCTTGAATGTGTTGTATACGTCAGATCTGATGGTGCCCATGAGTTTTTTTTTTAGAAAAGGATGATGCCTTTGAGTTATGCACCATCTCTTACTCGATTTTTAAAATCTCAAAAGGGATATTCTTCATCAAACATCATCTCAATGCATCCTTGAATTTTTTTTTTTTGAAAATGAGAAGGGCGGCATCCCAAGTTAGGACCCACCTCAAAACGGTATATATTAAAATGGTTATAAATCACATCGTATTACATTCTCCATGATATACACAGTGACCTACGGTGTTCAATTACATTCTCGATATAAAAAGTACCCCCCCCCCCCAAATGGCGTCATTCCTGACGCACCATATTGCCCAAACAAGCGCAAAAGGATAAGTGATGTCCTTGTGTCCATATCCATAGATAGACATAATGTCTCTCCAGAAACAGGTACAATCATGTCCAGCAAGCCACGAAATGCTTTCCCTGATCCACACCTAAGGTGAGAAAGGACAAGAGGAAAACAAATGCTCCACGTCTTCCGATGTCGACCTGCATCTATAGCAAGTAGCATACTCCAAACCCAACATTTGCCCCCGGTGTCCATTGGTGAGAATCCTACGGTAGGATTCCTACCAAGCCTGAAAAGCCAAAGAAATATCTTGATTCGGTTTGGCACCTTACTACTTCATATCATATGTGTGTCAACACCAACTTCTTCCTCCACCTCATCCCCGTCCTCCATGAAAAATTGGCACGCTTTCTTCATCGAAAACATTCCATCTCTCTATACAAAGTAATCCCTTCCATCCGTCGATCCCTCGATCTACGCAAGTTCCATCTATGGAGCCAGAAAAACCTCAACCCTCCGATCTGACAAGTCTGAAGAGAACACCGAAGACAACGACCCCTGCTCCCATACTTGTTGCACCACCACCTCCATGTTACTCGCCAACTGCAATAGACGTGGGTAGGGCTCTCTCACCATCCCTTCCCCCGTCCAATCATCCTGTCAAAAGCGAAATCCTGCTCCATTCCCAAATGTTGGACTAAACTTAATCGCCAACTCTGGGATAACCTTGATGATCCCCTTCCACAACGATGACGGAGCGCTCTGAGACGGCCTCCAACGACATGGATATCCCATATATCTTCCTCGATAACCTGCAGACCAGTTCCTCTGACTTCACCCAGAGGCGCACCACCCATTTTGCCATGAAAGACTTATTCATTTCGTCCACTCGCAAAACACCCAGCCTGTCCTTCTTCTTTGACTTTGTCACCTTGCCCCATTCGATCAACCAGGTGGAAGCCCCTTCTAGCATGTCTCTCATCCGACCAGAAAAACCTTCTCATTACGGCCTCGATCTTCATGCACACCCCAGCAGAAACAGCCTCATGGAGCAGAAGAAGATTAGGATGGCTGAAAGAACATGCTTCAGAAGAATCAATTTACCGCCCCTTGAAAGAATCGTCGCCTTCCATCCCCCCAACCTCTCCAACAGTGCCCTCTAGTCCCTAGACTTCGGTCTCCCCGCCACCAAAAGCAACCCCAAATATGTGATCGCTAATGCCACCGTTAGGCACCCCAACACTGTTGACATGGGCTGCACCTCCTACTCCGTGAGGCCAAAAGAAACCACCACTGATTCATCTCTATTGATCTGAAGCCCAGATACGTCCCCAAAAATGATCATAATAAGCGACACCCGACATATCGTATCCTCCTCAACCCCCAGGAATAAAACAGCGTCATCAGCATAATGTAGGAGATGGATGGATATCTCTTCTTTCTTATACCCTGAACACCAACCGCCGCTCACCACCATCCTCATCATTACCGCTAAAGCATCGGCCACAATGACAAAAAGAAGCGGCACCAAAGGGCATCCCTACCTGGTGCCCCTCTGGGGCTGAAAGAAACCCCCCTTCGATCTGCCATTCACGAGCACCGCATGGGATGTCGTCATAATGCACCGCTTGATCCAAGCAATCCACTTCTCTAGGAAACCCATCTTCTCCAAAGAAGCCCACAGGAACCTCTAATCTGCGCAATCATACGCTTTGGAAAAGTCAACCTTCCAAAGCACTCATTTGGTCTTGCTTCTTTTCCAATCTGCCACCACCTCTGAGGCCATCACCATCCCGTCGGTCATATCTCTCCCATGCACAGATGTCGTCTGCTCAGGCGAGATGATCAATCTAGCACCTCTCGTAAGTAGTTTGCAAGGATTTTTGAAACAATGAGATACATAGCATTAGACATCGCAATAGGTCTGTAGTCCTCCACCATGGTCGACGTGTCCTTTGGAAGCAGGAAAATAAGAGCCTTGTTCAATCTCTCAAAGCCTTGATTACCTTCCTGAAACTCCTCCAACACCTCCGCAACATCCTGCTTGACCACCTCCCAGAACTCCTAATAGAAGATAACCGAGAATCCATCCGGACCCGGTGCCCCATCATCGTTCAACTGCCATAGCGCCCGCTTGGTCTCAGCTTCAGTAAATTCCCTCGCCAACGAGCCTGCCTCCCATTCAGATATCTGTGATATACTTCTCCCCTACCATTCCCATCATGCATGTGCATATCGTCTGCCGAATGTCTGAAAATGTGCATGCAATGCCGCCCCCACAGCCCGACCCCCCTCTACCTCTTCGCCACCAACAGAAACCAGAAGTATCAAATTTCCACGCCTTCACCCGCTGACCATGGCACGAAAAAATCCCGTATTCGTGTCCCCTTTCCTCAACCACCGTTGCCTACATCTCTACCTCCAAGTAACCTCCTCCTTTTTGTCTCGCGAAGAATCTCGTCCAGGTGATTGCTTCTCACATCCAACTCCTCTGTCATCAGTGTCCTCTCATCCTCCAGTCTGTCCACTATGTACACCTCCTCTTGTGCCTTCAGCCTTCTAGCCCTGAGTTGTGCCCAATTCGCCCTGATAAAATCCATCAAATACCTCCTGAGCGCCGTCAACTTGATCGCAAGCCTACACCTTACCTACTCACTCAATCTGCATCTATCCCAACACTCTGCAACCGCCTCACGGAGGCCATCTTCCAATAGCCAAGCCATCTGAAAATAGAAAAAAAATATGTGGACGATCCTCCTCCTCTGAGTACAAAAGTAAAGGCGTGTGATCAAAGTGTGCCCTGGGTAGGGGTCGAGCCCTAACTAGAGGGAACGCAACAAGCGCCTCAATGGATATCATAAATCTATCAAGATATGATCTATATCTCGAGTTTCACCGCGTCTAGATATACCCCACGATGTCGACCACCTGAGGACCGAGTTCATCAACAATCCCAGCCAATTCTGCAGAACCACCATCTCTCCCAGTCCCACCACGGCTCCCAAGGCGATCCTCCAGCTGTAGAGTCATATTGAAATCACCTATAATGACCTAAGCCACATCCGGGAACACCGCCCTAGCCAACAACAACTCCTCCACCAAGTTGGCAATGTTTGCACCATTACAAGGACCATATACATTCGTAGTGAAAACCCTTGTGCCATCCGCCTTACACCGAAGCAGAATCGAGGGTGAGTATCGGCCCCGCATCTCTTCCTCCTCCGTCCTAAATTTATCTCCATCCCAAAACCATCACCAATCCTCTAGTTGCCCCTTCCGAAGCAATGGCTTTGAACTCTCCCACCTTGTTTCCCCCAACCTCTTTCCATAACCCATCAATCTCACGTGTACATATATTTAAGAATTACTGAATAAAGATTTGTTGTTGATATAAAAATTTTTATGGATTTATTTAATTTTTTATGGATTTTACATATTGTATGTAGTTTTGTTTTTAAATTACGTAAAAAGAAAATGAGCTTAATATTCATAACTATTTCAATATAGTATAAGGTGTGGTAGTATGTGTTTATATTACTGTTTATTAACAGATTTATTTAATATAGAATTTACAATTGTTTATTAATATAGTGAATATGGGAATAATTGTAAATAAGCATAAATATAAGCGAACGTGTGTAATATCATTGAATGGCAGGGATATCATCGCAAAAAACTCCACAATATGCGTATTCTATTTATAGAAAGACAGAGGGGGAGGGATGAGAGAGATCTTGTGTGTGTGTGAGAGAGAGAGAGAGAACAGTGGTCTGCATATTCTATTTATGGAAAGACACCGGGGAGGGATGAGAGAGATCGTGTGTGTCAGAGACGGAGAGAGAGAGAATGGTGACGGGTGTGTGGAAGCTAATCTGAGAGACGCAGGGAGATGCTAAAAGGGGAAAGGGATGGTGAAAGGAGAGAAGAGATGCTATCCACGTGTTGAAAGCTTGGGTGAAAATCCAGCTTTATAATAGGTATATAGATTTTGCTGAGTTAGTAATAGGGCCATTTCTGAATATGGACTACTTACCATTCATCATGCAAGTATAGAGTCCTCTCCTGACTGTTTTGTTCATCCAGCAACCGAAGTACCTAAAATATACAAAAATTTGATATTAACACCTCTCCATAGGTCACAGAAGAGGTGAGGTAAAAAAAATCTTTTAAATACCTTAAAAGGACTTTCCGCTGTACATGAGTTTAGGACACCGTGCTTCTCAGATACCTTCCAATGAAGTTTTGAAAAAAGTTGTAATTTCCTCAATAAGCTGTTAGAAAAAAAACCAAGTACCTCTAGTAAGAGATGATTTCTTTGGAGACCAAAAAGATGGTCGTCTTCTGGTGGATTCTCCTTTCCCACAGAATTCTTTTCTGCATTAATTGGGGACACAACATTTACATCATCTTGTATTTTAACCGAGAGAGGTTCAGGATCACCAGAAGGTGATGCGTCCATGCTGATAGCATTTTCCACTTGATCTAGAAGCTCAATCAATGCCTGATGCCAGCACATGAAATGGCACATCATTCACTTATCAAACCACTTGTGATGTATATGCATGAAAATAATAACCATCACTCTCAAGCTTTTTGCCATCTAAGGACAGAAGAGTGTGAATCTACAAATTAGCTATAAGCAAAGAAATTTGGCTTAAACCTTCCGGTGCTGATGGGAATCAGGTTGCTCTGATGCTCCATTGCATGCAACACCATTGGCTGGTTGCATCTGAACGCATACATATCCATATAGATCGCAGACAACAAAAAAGACATACCTCCGTGTTCGTTGATTTTATCGTGTAAGTATAAAATTCTTTCGAAAATTGAGATGATATGTTATCAGATATTACCTCCCCTGGGTATGATAATGATGGTGGGGTCATGAACGGGTTTCGCTTATCCAAATTTTCATCATCTTGAACAAAATTACCGCTTCCATTGCAAATATCGGTCTTACTTTCCAACTTAACAGGCAGCTCGGGTCTTCCTGGAGCAGCCATGGAGGGCGATGAAAGCCATTTCTCAATTCTTCCTGCAGAATGATTCTGTTCGTAGTTGAAAATATGAGACTGGTTTATGATGTTCATGTTGGTTTTCAAAGTTTCAATGAAAATGATGCATTAGTTGACAGAAAACACTCAAACATCAATAGGATGGAAATATTCCCATCAGATCCAGTTCTCCAGTTACCTAGTTCGAACCAATCATTTACAACCCTATGACATTCATCTATCCAAAAAAACAATCTAAATGTGAGAAAACCAACTCACCATGTTCTTTATTTCAAGATGGCCAATAACTTGATTGTTGCATGCATGAATGTAAAAGTCAAATAGGACAAATATTTCACACTCCTCTGAAAAGAGAAAATATGTATAATTCGCTTCTTGAAACCAATCTAGATCACTTAGTTTCCATCGGTTTGCGACCATTTAGGCATTCTTTTCTCAGTTTCTGAATGGCAATATTTGATTACATCAAAGCCGTATTATTGTGAAGCCATTCCATAAAACCATCTGGCGTGCAATCTAATCACTATGAAATGCAAATATTGGATTACGCAGCATAGTGGTTATTGATGCACAAAAGCTAATCAAGATATTTAAACACTGGCTAATTAGTAAAATTGAAAAAATGACCTAATTAAAACTGTTAGGAGAAAAGAAGAGAATGCATTAGATGAGACCCTAGGGCTCTTTTATACAGGAGAAAAGCCATGAGTTAATTACATGAGAGGTACATAAAGAAAATAGAAATAAAAGAATACAATAATGTGAGATACAAATATCTCAACACCCCCCCTCAAGTTGGAGCATATATATCTATCATGCTCAGCTTGGAACAACACCTCTGAAATGGACCTTTAGCAAGAGCCTTGGTGAAAATATCAGCCTTCTGATCTCCAACAGTAACATGGGAGGTGGATATGAGACCTTTCTGGATCATGTATCTAGTGTATGGCAATCCACCTCTATATGCTTGGTCCATTCATGAAATGCAGGATTATTGGCAATAAATAGAGCCGCTTGATTGTCACCTAAAGTTGCATGGGAAGAGAAACCTCAACAGCAAGATCAATCAACACATATCTAACCCACACCATCTCTGCGCGTCCATGTGCCATGACCATGTATTCAGATTCTGCGCTAGATCTAGCAATCACAATCTGCTTCTTGCTTTTCCAAGATATGAGAGAGCTCCCAACGAAAATAGCAAATCCATAAGTAGACTTCCTGTCTCTAGGGCAGCCTGCATCTGCATCTACACAAGCTGTCACCTCAAGAGATGTATCTCTGCTGAATATAAGATCAGAACCAGGTGAAATCTTCAAATATCTCAAGATCATATAGACTGCATCCATATGAACCTTCCTGAACTGCTCTACGAACTGGCAAATCTTTCTCACTGCAAAAGATATATCAGGTCTAGTGATAGTGCCATAGTGGCATATAGGAGCTTCTCAACAAGCTCTCTATATCTCCTCCTACCTACCTCCTCAGTATCATCATCATATAATCTCATACTTGGATGATCGGATACATAGGGTAGTAGTAGGCTTGCACCCTGTCATACATGTCTCTAAAAGAAGATCTGTCACAAACTTCCTCTGGATCATCACCAGACCACGTTAGTTACTGGCGAACTCTAATCCAAGGAAGTATCGAAGATTGTCAAGGTCCTTAGTCACAAACCCCTGACATGGGAACTCTTTGGCAGCATGAATGCCATGTTCATCATCCTCTGTGACAATAACATCATCAACATAGACAAGAATAGCAACAGTACATCTCTGTGTCCTCTGAACAAGAAGTGAGTGGTATGTAGTAGACCGCAAAAACCCATGTTGCACTATCAACTTCGATAGCTTCTGGTGCCAAGCTCTCGGACTCTGCTTGTCGTAAATCGCCTTATGGAGCCTACACACCTTCTGAGACTCCCCATCAGTAGCAAACTCAGATGGCTACTGCATATAAACCTCCTCTTGTATATCACCATATAAAAATTCATTCTTCACATCAAGTTGGTAAAAAAGCCAGTCCCGTGAAGCAGCAACAGATAGAAGAATGCGAAGTGTCGAGTGTCTGGCAACTGGAGAGAAAGTATCCTGATAGTCCACCCCATAAGTTTGGGTGAACCCACGTGCCACAAGGCTTGCCTTGTAGCAAACCACACTGTCATCTGCACGTTGCTTCATCGTAAAGATCCATTTGCATCCCACAACAAATGCACCTGGAGGAGCAGTAACAATGCTCCAGGTACCACACGACTGCAAAGCGGACATCTCCTCATCCATGGCAAATCGCCACCTACTATCATGTATGGCATCCTGATATGTTCGTAGGATAGTAACAGCAGAGAATCCCACAATAAACCGTATGTACTCCTCTGAAAGATGGTCCAATGTGTTGGTAGAAAAGAGTTTTCTGTTTATTCCATAGAACCCTAGGTTCTCTTATATAGAGAGGATCCATGGGTAAATTACATAAGAGGATATCAGGGAAATAAAAATAGAATAAACGATACACCGACTACATAATTATGTCTATACTCCCCCTCAAGATGGAGCATAGATATCAATCACGCTCGGCTTGGAAGAACATTTCTGGAATGATCCTCTGAGCAATGGCTTGGTGAAGATGTTGGCGGTCTGCTCTCCTGAACTAACATGTGAAATAGAAATCGGACCCTTCTGGATCATATCTCTAGTGTAGTGGCAGTCTACCTCAATATGTTTTGTCCTTTCATGAAAGGTTGGATTATTGATAATGAACAAAGCAGCTTGATTATCACACTGTAGCAGCATGGGTAGAAGTACATGTATATGCAAGTCTTTCAGTACAACTCGAACCCACATCATTTCAGTGCTCGCTTGTGTCATGGCTCTATATTCAGACTCAGCACTAGATCTAGTCACAACTGTTTGTTTCTTGCTTTCCAAGAAACCAGAGAACTGCCCACAAAAACTGCAAAGCCTGACGTAGACTTTCGATCCTTAAGGCATCATGCACAGTCTGCATCCGCACAAGCCGAAATAGATAAATCAGTATCCTTCCTAAACAGCAATCCTGAGCCTGGAAAAGACTTTAGATACCTTAGTATCACATATATGGCATCCATATGTATCTGTCTTGGATGTTCCATGAACTGGCTCACTCGACTTGCTACAAAGGCAATATCAGGTCGAGTTATAGTGATGTAAAGGAGCTTACCCAACATTTCTCTATAGCTTCTCCTGTCAACCGCCTCAGTATCGTTTTCGTATAATTTCATACTTGGATCCATAGGAGTACTCGATGGTCTACATCCAGCCATGCCCGTTTCAATAAGCAAATCTGTAATATATTTCCTTTGGGTCATCACAAGACCCTGTGCATTCCAGGCAAACTCCAGCCCCAGAAGGTATCGTAGGGTACCAAGATCCTTCGTAACAAACTGATGACCCAAAATGATTTTGCCTTCTCTATCCCCTGAGTATCATCTCCTATAACCAGAATATCATCAACATATACCATGATGACAACCATACCTCTAGAATTCTTCTGAATGGACAACAAGTGATCCGCATTTGATCTTTTGAATCCATGTCGTTCAATTAGATGGGAAAGCTTCTGAAACCACGCCCTTGGGCTCTGTTTAAGGCCATATATCGCCTTGTGAAGTCTACACACCATATGATTCTCCCCCTCAGCAGCAAATCCCGAGGGTTGTTACATGTAGACTTCTTCCTGCAGATCACCATATAAGAATGGTCTTTTGTTGTTTTGTGTTTTTGGGGTGTTATAACCGTGTCATGTAACCATTTGCTGTTTTAAATATATTTTGATGGGGCGGGCACCACCGAGTGCTTCCCCCTACCTTGCAGACTTCAAAAAAAGAATGCATTCTTAACATCAAGTTGACATATGGGCCAATCACGTACCACAGCAACAGACAGAAGAATGCAGAGAGTGGAGTGACGAGCCACTGGAGAGAATGTATCTATATAATCTATCCCATATGTCTAAGTGAAGCCTCTCGCCACTAGCATTGCCTTGTACCGGTCTAGGCTACCATCTGCATGGTACTTTACTGTGAATATCCATTTGCAGCTAACGATAGATGTGCCTGAGGGTGCGGGAACCAAGCTCCATGTACCACGTGACTGTAGAGCAGCCATTTCTTCATCCATAGCCAACCGCCAGCAGTCAATCTTCATAGCATCCTGATAATTCCGTGGTATCTCCACGGAAGAAAAAGCCACAGCAAATCTCTGAAAATCCCATGTGAGACGGTAAAGGAAAACCTGGGAAGCAAGGGGATATGACGTGCAATTGTGTTTCTGCTTCCGAATAGCAATAGGGACATCAAGATCATCATTCACTGTACTAGTCGGTTCACATTTCTCATGCAAAGAAGAATCCTGCACATGCACTCTATCCGACCCATCGTTAGTAATAGCATCTGAACATACCTGAGGCGTGCTGGATGATTGTCGTGCAGCATGAGCAGGACCCGACCGTCGTGTATAGTATTAAGGTAATGACAGGATAGGTGGCTGTGGTGGTGGTGGTGGTGATGGTGTTGGCGTAACAACCGGGACAGGAATGGATGAAGATGGACTCAGAATAGGAGGAGGAACATAGACATTGTCATTAGACTTGAAAGAGGCCAACCTGTCACCTACAGGCGAGAAGTACATAACCGACTCAAAAAATGTAACACCAGCACTGACGAAATATTTCATGTTTACATGATCATAACAACGGTAGCCCTTTTGAGTTCGAGAGTAACCCACAAAGACATACTTGACAGCTCTAGGTGAGAATTTGTCAAGTACAGGAGACAACTGGTGAACAAAAGCAACAGCACCAAAGACACGAGGGGTAAGGGAAAATAATTCCTTGTCTGGGAAAATAACAGAAAGAGGAATCTTCTCACCAAGTACCGAGGACGACATACGATTCATAAGGCAACAGGCTATAAGAACGGCATCCTCCCAAAAAGAAATAGGTGCACAACTCTGTATAAGCAGGGTTCGAGTAATATCAAAAAGATGATGGTGTTTACTCTCTGCAATACCATTCTGTTGAGATGTGTAAGCACGTGTAGTTTGATGAATAATGCCTTTTGACGAAAAGAAATGGGGGAGAGAGCGAGTGCAAAACTCCAATGCATTATCCGTACGAACATATTTGACATGAGAGGAAAAAACATTCTGCACTTATAAGATTTCTAATAACATCCCCTGCTTTAGATTTATTCTTTAATAGAAATACCCACGACACACGAGAAAAGTCATCAACTACGACAAGATAAAACATGTGTCCCTGATGATCAGGAACACGACTCGAACCCCAAATATCAACATGAAACAATTCAAACGGAGAGCTACTGCTCCGACACTGACGACTAGGGAAGCTAGCTCGATGGTGCTTTTCCAACTGATAGGCTTCACACCGGAAAGTCTTGGAGAAATATGAGGCAAGAGATGATGCATCTTCTGAAGCGGGAGGTGACCAAAACGTAGATGTCAAGTATACGGAGAGACTGATCCGGCTGAGTAGGAGACACCACCATAGGAATTCCGGACCAGACGACGATAGAGGTCATCCTGCTCAGAGCCACAGCCAATCACCCTGCCCATTAGTATGTCCTGAAATATAAGAGAAGATGGGTCAAATATAGCACGACGGTGCAAATCCTTTGTAATCTGACTAATAGACAATAGATTCATAGAGAAAGCAGGGGCATGTAGAACATTCTGTAAATGCATGGAAGGTGTCAATGTAACCTCCCCCTGTCCAACGATGGGGGAATGAGTCCCATCAGCTATGACCACTGACCGTCATGGTGGAATGTCTCTGTATGACTCAAGCCTATCTCTGTCGCGGCAAAGATGATGTGTTGCGCCGGAGTCCATAATCAAATCTGAGATATTATGACATGATATAAAAGCAGAAGCACTACCTGAGGTGCTGGCAGAGGCAGAAGTACTGGCAGATGCTGAAGCAGCAATATCTGAAGAGCCTCCTGAAGAATTTGTAGGTGTTGGAGGCATAATATCGCGCAATCTAGCCACGAACTCGTCAAACCGTTGATCTGAAGTGGATGCCGACGGGGATGCAACATGATCGGCTACTCGCACAGATGCTGGAAACCCATGCTTAGAATAGCATGTATCCTCAGAGTGATATGTGCGATGACAGAATGATGCAGCGTGATCGCAAATTATAGGGCCGCATTTATTTAATTAATTAGTCGTCAATTTTATTTACGTTTTTAAGTTGTCGTAATTATCTAATTAAATAATTGAGATCGCATGTGATCTCAACGTTTATTTCGTAGATTTTAATTTTAAAAGTGGGTCAATTAATTAGTTAGAGTCAGTATAGGCAAGTCGGTTGTCAATTTAAATTAGTTTACTATTTTTGTAAACCCATCTCTCCTATATAAAGAGATGGTAGTCCAGTATTTTTATTCAGTCAAGTATTATGAAAAATTGAGTTATCTCATTATCTCTCTCTCTTTTCTCTCTTCCTCTACGCGATCTCCGCGGTTCTCCTCCTTCAACCTCTCGTATTCCCGACGAGTTCTCTTCTCAACCCCTCTATTTTCTCTTCTCAACCTCTCTCTTTCTTCTACCAAAAATCCACCACCATTAAAAATATTATTATTTTCGACGCTGCCGATTTTTTTTGCATCATTTGGTATCAGAGCATGGCCTACAGATCGTCCTCACGATCTAACGATCCGTCCCGACGCTCGCACCGACACCATCGTTCATCCGAACAAACACGACGAGCCATCTCCACCATCGACACCTCCTTCAAAGAGGCGGAGCACATGGTACGTGATTTGCAGAACTTTCGATCCATGTCATCAATGTTTCGAGACCTAATGGCCAACTTTGAGGCCTTCCGCAACGCCCAATCGAGGCCGCCACCAATCGAAGCCGCTGCCGCCAGTCTTGATGAAGAAAAACTCGCCGTAAAAGAGGAATCGGCCGCTGTCCAGGAGTTTCCAGATCTGAATCTGTCATCAACGGCGGCCCCAATCGCAGTCCCAGCCCCTCCTGCGGCTCCCCAGGCCGCCCAGATCCTCGCCGCCCCACCGGCGGTCCCTCCCGCAGTCCCGGCGACCCCATTCCCGTCCCCAGCCTCGCCGGCGTCGTCCCTCACCCCCGCAAGTCCCGCCACACAGAACCCATCCCCACCCGCCATCTCGGCCACCGCCCTTTCCCCACCGGCGTCCCCACCAACCCGCGCCACCCCCCCTGCGCCTTCGCCTACCCCCTTCCCACGTGCACCAGCCATCTCCCCAGGCCCCCCCTCCTCCTCTTGCTACCCCACGCGCACCAGCCCTCTCCCCGCGGCCTCCCCAGGCTCGCCGCCTTCCCGCACCCCCCCGTTCACCCCTGCTGACCTTCCCCCACCCTACCTCATCGCCTTCTCGCACCGAGTCCCCCTCCCGCGCGAACCCCTCACCGGCGCGAACCCCCGCACCTCAGCGCCCCCCCCCCCCTCATCGCGGCATACACCCCCCCTCACTGTCACGACCCACCTATGTGCGTAAGCGCACCCACGCCACGCCGCGCCCCAGCGCCGCGTGACCCCGATGCCATCGTTCCACCGCTTCAGGCATGCGCGCCTCCTACGCGAAGCTTCGACCGACTCCTGCCGCCCCACGGTGCCGTGCCTCCTGCGCGAAGCCCTGGCCAACCCCCGCCCGCCTCAGGCTGCGACATATACACAAGAAACCCGAGCGTGCCCTAACGGGCACTCCGAAGATGGCGCATCGTGAGTCCCACAGAGCGTGGGATTGGAAAGTGAATTGGAAAAATTGCAGAATAAAAATAACTAAGTCCTCTATTTACAGAAAGATCCAAAGCATTATGAAAGAAGAGAAGAATGAAGGCGTGCGAAAATTACACCCACACCCCTGGCGGCCGAAATATTTAAGAAAAGAGGCTGGAAATCAGAGATTTGGAGATCCTCCTTATCCCAATAGGACTAGGGCCTTGGGCTTCCCCTATAAAAGGACCCCATGGCTTCATTCTTTAGCCACATCTCCTCTTTTCCTCTCCTTATGCCATTGCTTCACTATGGAGTCTCCAAGGATCATATTCTCCATGCCGCATCAATTTTTTGAGCATCACGGGAAGGAGACAACAATCAAGACGACGCCGCCGTTCGCGCCGCACATGTTCTTCAACCACGACGGCCGCATCATCCCCGCCCGCGTATGGATTCCGTCGTTCACTCCACATCAGTTCTTCCAGAAGACGACGGAATGCGCCGAATCTTCCTCCAAGCCTGCAGATCCAGCAATTCGTCGGGGAGACGAATTTTTTAAAAGCGGAGGAGAGTTGATGCAGCGTGATCGCAAATTATAGGGCCGCATTTATTTAATTAATTAGTCGTCAATTTTATTTACGTTTTTAAGTTGTCGTAATTATCTAGTTAAATAATTGAGATCGCCTGTGATCTCAACGTTTATTTCGTAGATTTTAATTTTAAAAGTGGGTCAATTAATTAGTTAGAGTCAGTATAGGCAAGTCAGTTGTCAATTTAAATTAGTTTACTATTTTTGTAAACCCATCTCTCCTATATAAAGAGATGGTAGTCCAGTATTTTTCTTCAGTCAAGTATTATGAAAAAATTGAGTTATCTCATTATCTCTCTCTCTCTTTTCTCTCTTCCTCTACGCGATATCCGCGGTTCTCCTCCTTCAACCTCTCGTATTCTCGGCGAGTTCTCTTCTCAACCCTCTATTTTTCTCTTCTCAACCTCTCTCTTTCTCTTCTACCAAAAATCCACCACCATTAAAAATATTATTATTTTCGACGCCGCCGATTTTTGTTTGCATCACAGAAGGTACATGGTTGGCGAAAACGACCACCTTGACCATGAGGTCCACGTCCACGGAAAGAAGGCTGACCACCCCTCCCCTCGCGACACAGCCATCGCTGAAGGTGGCGGAGTAGAAGTACTGGAAGAGACAAAAATGCGGCTAAGCCTCCGGTAAACTTCATCCATAGGAGAAATGATAGCATCGGCAAGTATCTGTGATCGGGCAGCATCATATTCAGGATGAAGAGCCGCGAGCAGTACCCCTACCATGGTAGCATTCCGAAAAGTCTTCTTTTGTTCAGGGGTGGCGCCCGTGAGAGGTATAGTACTGTAGAGTCTCTCAAACATCCCCCGTAGGGATGTATACAAGGAATGCAGTGGCCGTTCATTCTGCTTCATGGTGAATATGTCATGCTGGAGCTACAACATCTTCGTCTCATTCCGCATCTGCGAATAAGTGGCCGCTAGGATGTCCCACATCGCCTTAGCGGTGGGTTGATGGAGAACATCATTTGCAATCTCCATCGACAACATGCCTGAGAGCCAGACCTTGGCATATGAATCATCGGCCTCCCAGAGGGCATAGATCCCAGTCTTCGATGTCGGTTCTTCCTCGGTAAGAATATGCTTCTTACCGTACGACTTCATTAGGATCATGAACTGCATCGCCCAGAGCTCATAATTCGTCCCATCCATCATGACTATTGGCGCGGGGACCTTTGAACGCGCGAATGGAGGGCATATCGACTTTGTTGTCTGGCATATCGGCGGAGACGAAGAACTAGGATCCGTAGACCAAAAGAGAATTGTCTACATAAACTGTATAGGATTTGAGTGCATATATAGACGTTACACACTCAAATCTATGGAGAGAGAGAGGCCGGCGGAGGAGTGGATGTCGTCGTTGGAGAGGGCCGAGCGGGAGAGGGGCCCGACGGTGGAGGAGGGGAGAACCGACGGCATGGCGGGAGGAGGGGTGGAAGGGGATCGGTGGCGGTGAGGGGAAGGGGAGGGAAGGCGGCGGCGCCGAGAAGGAGAGAGGGGGCGGGGGGGTGGGGGTGGGTCGGCGGTGGGAAGAGTTAGGGTTCTAGGGTTATGGTTTTGGCTCTGATACCATATGGTTTTCTGTTTATTCCATAGAACCCTAGGCTCTCTTCTATAGAGAGGACCTGTGGGTAATTACATAAGAGGATATCAGGAAAATAAAAATAGAACAAATGATATACCGACTACATAATTATCTATATACAATGAAATATGTGCAGTAAGAGGATAAGTGGTACACTAGCGACGTGGCTTCCTCAAGGCAATAGTTACATCCAGGTCATCAGCGTCTATGTTCTCTGGTATCAACTCATCATGTGCAGTAGCATGTGTAACATTCAAATCTCCAGTGTCATCAGTAGAAACAATGTGCTCATTACATACCTGGGGCGTGCAGGATGATGAGAAGGCGCATGAGCAGATGGGCGAGTAGAAGACCTGCGAATGAAAAACGTGGTAGGAACTGCGTCAAGGCAGGTGGAGGTAGTGGAGGTGGAGATGACTAAAACTCAACATGGGGTGCAGATGGTGGAGAGAACGGAGGTGGAGGAACAACAACATTTTCACCAAAAACAGCATTAGAAAACATGTCACCTATAGGAGAAAAGTACATAATATACTCAAAAAATGCGACATCAGCATTAACATTATATTTCCGTCCTACAGGATCAAAACATCTATACCTTTTCTGGGTACGAGAATAACCAGCAAAGACACATTTGACAGCTCTATGTGAGAGCTTGTCACGGCTAGGAGTGAAGTTGTGGACAAAAGCCACAAACCCAAAAACTCTGGGAGTGAGGGAGAAGAGGTCTTTCTTGGAAAACGCAATCGAGAAGGGAACCTTTTCTCCAAGAATAGTGATCGGCATGCGGTTCACCAAGTAGGAAGCATTGAGAACAGCATCACCCCATAAAGAATGAGGAGCTCCACTCTGAATCAAAAAGGTCGTCGTGACATCTAGAAGATGATGGTGTTTGCGTTCAGCCATACCATTCCGCTGCGAAGTGTAAGCATAAGAAGTCTTATGAATAACACCAATATATCTGAGAAAGTCAAACAACTGTAAAGTAGAAAACTCCAAGGCATTGTCAGTGCGAATAAACTTCACATTAGCATAAAAAATGTTCTTAATCTCAATAAGAAAAGATTTAATAACAAGACCAACTTTAGACTTATTCTTTAACAAGAAAACCCAAGATAATATAGAGAAATCATACATAGCAGCCATGTAAAAATGATGTCCCTGATGATCGGGAACATGACTAGGACCCCAAAGATCAAAATGAAACAACTCAAATGACTGACTACTATGACGACTCTGACGACTCGGAAAAGAAGAACGATGGTGCTTCACAAGCTGACAAGCTTCACAATCCAAGGTAGCACGAGTAGAGATATGCGGTAGAACATGACACATCTTGTGTAGAAGGTGTCCAAATCGAAGATGTCACGTGAAAGGAGAAACATATCCGAAAGGAATAGTAGCAGACCCAGTACACGGTGGTAGGACAGATTGTACGGTCTTCTCTGCTCACGGCCACATCCAATCACCATGCCCATGAGTATATCCTGAAACACAAGAGAAGAGGGATCAAATATGGCACGGCAATGTAAATCTTTTGTAATTTGACTAATAGACAAAAGATTCATCTGAAAGTCGGGAGCATGTAAAACATTCTGCAGATACATAGAAGGAGCTAGAACAATCTCCCCCTGACCGACAATGGGTAGATGGATCCCATTAGCAATCACCATGGATCTACCAGGCGGGATAGACCTGTAAGAATTGAATTGTGCCCAATCGCCACACATATGATGTGACGCTCCAGAATCCATAATCCAGTAAGTCAAATTTAAACTACTACAACTTGTAAACGCATAAGCAATACCTGATGAGCTAGACGAAGCTCTGGCAGCAGCTGCTACATCTAAAGAACCTGCAGCTGAAGTGGTAGATGTGCTCATCATCTCTCGTAATCTAGAAACAATATCATCAAAGCGTGTACCATGAGCAGGGGGCAGAAGTAGGCTCGGACTGCTCAGCAACACGGGCAGACGCAGGATGTCCATGCTTCCGATAGCATGTCTCCTCAGAATGACCAGGACGGAGGCAATGAGAACATGGGCCACGTTGACGTCCTCCTCCTCGACCACGAGGTCTGCGCCGCAAAACTGTGAAGTCCCCCCTCTACCACGAGAGGTTGCCATAGCAGAGGGAGTCTGGGCCATAGTAGTAGATGATGTAGTGATCCTACTCAATCTCTTGTAGACCTCCTCCATTGGAGGTATCCTCTCTCCAATCAGTAGTTGAGTACGTGTTGCATCGTACTTAGAGCCAAGAGATGACAGAAAGACTCTTGTCATAGTGGCATTCCGATATGCCCGTTGTTGCTCAGTGCTGGTAGCAATAGCCATGAAGCTGTGCAGTCGCTCAAACATGCCTCTAAGATGTGAGAAGTGGGCATGGAGTGGTCGATCATTCTGCTTGGTCGAGAAAATATCATACTGCAGCTGAAGAATCTTGCTCTCATTCTTTGCATGCCCGTATGTGTATGCTAAGATGTCCCGCATAGCCTTTATTGTGGGTTGATTGACAATATCATTGGCAATCTACGTAATGAGTGTCCCGGAGGGCCAAATGCAAGCATAGGCATCGTTTTGCTTCCGAGAAACATTAGCCCCCCGTCTTGTCCACCGGCTCTGAATCCGTCAGAATGTGCTCATTGTAATGGCATTGCATAAGGGTGCGAAATTGCATGGACCACAACTCGTAGTTGGTCCCATCTATCTTCACGATGGGAGTCGGGCCCTTGAAGACACCGGACGACGAGAAGACATCACCCGTGGTCTCTGACATTGTAATAAGAACGTCGAAACCCAGAACAGACTGAGGACTAGACTAATCTAAGTGAGTCTACACAATCATATGGAGGACTGGTTGTATTTGTAGACTATTACAACTATCCTCACTATTTTTTGTTGTGGTCTAGAGTCGGAAGGCATGATTTATATGTGCAAAATCATGAAATCCAAACAAAATCAGACCTTAGCGGCCTGTAGAAACGACCAAACTGCAACGGGGGTGAAGGGAGGGGAGGAGCGTGTAGGGTTATGGTTGGTGGGATACGGGAACCTCGGTCTAGAACCGTTGCTCCGATACCATGTTAAGAGAAAATAAGAGAATGCATTAGATGAGACCCTAGGACTCTCTTATATTGGAGAAAAGCACTGGGTTAATTACATGAGAGGTAGATAAAGAAAATAGAAATAAAAAAACACGATAATGTGAGGTACAAATATCTCAACAAAAGCATATCACTTCGACATCGAATAATGTATTATGTTGCCAGACACTAGAATCCAATTCCATAAAGAATGATTACATGGAATTACTTTACATTACGGCAATCTAAACATGGCCTGAAACTGGAAAGAAACTCACCCATAGCATCATTTAGGATAATGCAAAACTCAAGCAACTCGACAATAGAAATGGTGCATAATAACCCTCTCTTCGGTGTATTCAGATGCAATCAACAAGAAGCAAGTTCTCATCGAAAGTATGGAGAGCCGTAGAAAAATTCGCTTATGCGATCCATGGGATTTCTTATTCCCCGTGACACCCAGACAAACTTACATTTTGTTAAGGGTTGTAAAGGAGTTGCTGCTCTTGGTCATGGCTCCCTCTCAAGAGAAAATTGTAGCGGGAGTAGGGATGAGCATTGGGCTGGGCCGGCCTGGCCCGACCCGGAGCCTGGCCCGCATAGCCCGGCCCAGCCCGAACCCGAATTATTTATGGGTCGGGCTTGGGCCAAAGATGTAGGCCTATTTAATAATTGGGCCGGGCTCGGGCTTAGCCCGGCCCAGCCCGTTAGGCTTGATAGCCCGGCCCACATAGAAGCCCAAAATTAGGCCCGTTAGGCCCGATAGCCTGACCCGCATAGAGCCCATATGTGTCTAGACTTTGATCTCTCACTTTGATATATTCATCTGGGATTTAATGAGGGAGTTGATGACGTCGACAGATTAATCCACTTGAGGTACATTTTCAATCTGTTTGTTTACTATTATTTGCACATCTTTCTATAATATCTCTATGAAACTCTTTTCATTAGATACTGTAGAATCATAGATATGACCAAATCCGTGCAAAACAGTTGGATAACTAAATAAAGAAACCTAAATAACTAATAAATACTTAATAACAAAGATTACAATCAAAATAATCAAATGAGGGTATGCCATATTTATGGGCCCGCCAAGTCTAGACTCATAAGTTTTGGGCCGGTCCAAGTCCAATTGATTTTTGAGACATTATGAATCGGCCCGGCCCAGGCCCGACCCATAATATTTGGGCTGGGCTTGGGCCTGGGCCTTGAAAAAAAATTAGTGGGCCTAGGCCCGGCCAAAGCCACAAACATAAATGGGCCTGGGCCCGGGCCCTGTAGGGCCCGGCCCAGGCCCGACCCATGCTCATCCCTAAGCGGGAGGCAACGGCTCCCATACAAAATCAGTGGGGGGGCCATTGGCACCAGCCATGGATTTCTCTTGAGAGGTAGTCGTGGCCAAGGACCAAAGATAGGGCTCAAATATAGGCCTAGCCACGTCTCCGGCCTGACCCGACGCAAACATTAATCCATGCCACTACGCACACTTCCAGCTTCGTCACTGCTTTGGATTGTGGCCTCCACCATCCAGCCCTTCTCCTCCAGCTCTACCCCTCTAGTGCAGCTTCATCGATGGGACACTCCTTTTCAACCATCAAGTATTCCGTCCCCGATGGGCATCTCTTCTCCACTGTGAGTAGGACTTGACCTGCATGCATGTGTTCACATCTATTTCTTCTTCTTCTTCTTGGGGGGTTAACGGTAAAGTTTTGGGCTCACACCTACACAGTGGAGGCCTTTTTCTTTCATTTCAGACACAATGGTTCCGAGTGATCCTCCATGTTTCAGATGATCCTCAACGTATTTGCCTATTTGGTGGTGGATTCTGAATGTCGATTATACGATGCCATTCATAGGAAACTTAGAGATGGTGAGGGGGTGAGGGCGGAGGAGAGGATAAATAGGGGGGTTGCAGGATATACTACATTCATAGGGAGGACAATGACGAGGATATGAATAGGCAAGAGTTGGAGTGCGACAATGGCGGACCCGAGCAAAGGACTCGGGAAACTACACATGCGCCTGCAGAGATGGCCTTGGGACTTAATTTTCAGACTCTTTTATAGAAGCATGTCACCAGACTCACCACTGCAGCTCGTCCACACTTACAACCCCGATCAATATTGGCATCGAAGATGCTGGTGGAGCTTGCATTGTACAGATCGACCATGATAAAAAGCTATGGTCCACCACCCACTTGAAGCCTAAGGTGGCTCCACATTAAGCTAATGAAAGGCCGACGACACTGAAGTTCTTTTGCATGAGGAAGCGACAGTGATGTAGTTGTTTTATGTACTCTTTTGTAAAAAATGTATGTTTGGGGTTATCAAACTTGTTTCTCATTTGGGTTACTAAATTAATGTATATTTGGGGTCATTGAACTTGTTTGCCATCTGTTATCAAATCAATGTATATTTGTATACCGAACTTATCTCTCATTGTATGTTAGAGATCCCTCGACTTTTTAAACCAATTTGAAAGCACCTGCAGAGCAATATAATTTGTAAATCTGTATAAGACCTATTTTCTCAGGCAAAATTCTTGAGTACAATTCTCTTGAGCTGCTATTCAGGAACACAGCTCCAGGCCCTAGCCACGGCTGGGGGGCAGCGGCTCCCCTACAGATTTTGTATGGGAGTCGTTGCCTCCTGCGACGGCTTTCTCTTGAAAGGGAGCCGCGGCAAGGGAGCAACGGTTCTCTTATGGTACTTAACAAAATATATGTTTGCCTGGAGATCGCGAGGAACTGAAAACTCCATGTACCACCCAAGCAAATTTTCCTCACAATAACAAGCTACATCACCATCCACGTGCACTACGGAAACAATCCACTGCATCATCATGAGAAGGGAGGAAAGGCAAACTGCCTACCATCTCTTGTGAAGAACAGCGCGACACCGCCGGCCTTTGAGGCATCTGACAGGCTCGACATCTTCCCAGGCAGCGCCTTCCCCGCCAGGGACAGGAGCCGCTCGTTAACCGGGGAGATCTTCCACGTCACCTCGTCCCCGCCATCATCCTGGCTCTGCTTTATGATCTGGAAAAAACCCAGTACAAAACAATGCCGCAGTGAGAGACCCGCCTGGGAAGAGGAAATTCCAGCTGCGAGATCGCAAGTGCTCACCATTCCGGCGAGAAACGAGGGCGTTTGAGGGGGGCGGATTTGACGATCTCCGGCGAGATCGGGAGGGGTCTCGTCGTCCTCGGGGTTCTCCTGGGGAGTGGAAGCGACGGCAGGTGTGGCGGCTTGGGAGTGGCGCTCGAAGAAGTGCTGGATGCCGTATTTGGGACGGCTGGGACTGCTGGGAGGCGTGGCTGGGATGCTTCTTGGACGAGGAGGAAGAGGCCGCGGATGGGAGCCTCTTCCTCGGGGCCATGGTGGCTGTGGTCTGTGGAGTTTGGTTGGTTCCACGGGCGAGAGAACCAGGGGCGACTGCGGTGGGTGGGGATCGGGTGGGATGGGAGGGAAGCGGCGGTGGGAATTTCCCGCCAAGAGCGTAGGTTTGGCGATACGTGTGTGGCCGTGTGGGCTCTGAAATGGGCCCCGCAACGGGTAATGTGACCTGAGCCTGACTACGGTTGTCAGAAAATTCTCAGGTTCGATATTTTCGGATTCAGTTCGAAAATAAACGAATCGAACCTCAAAAATATAAGTTCGTTAAAAAGTTCGAATATATACATACATACATGCATAAAAATTTTTGGAGGCACGAGTGCTCTGGCGATCAAGAAGGCGACGGCCTTGGTGATCTAAACTCACTCCCCAGGTCATTTCAATCCAATTTTGAAAACTTTTGATGGATTTTAGAATGGAATTGTGCTCGTGATCCGTTTTTTAATCCATCAATTTGCGGAGATTATGACAAATTCTCTGAGGAACACTACATTTTTGTGAATTTCTAGGCATTAGCTGTTTGTGCTTTTAAGCGGTTTCTGTGGAACGAGAAATCGGGTCTGGACTTCTAAATTCATATATTGAGTTTTTTTGGATTCTGTTCGTTAATCCTAAAGTTGTTCTTTAAATTTCGGAATAATTTGTGGCTACAAGGGCTGTTTGATCCATTTTTGTTGGAAAAGTCTCGTGCTACTTGTTTGTGGTCCCCAGTTAGTTAAAGGGACTTTTCTGATTTTGACACGTGGGAAAGCTGGTGGGGGAGAGGTTATTCTGATTCGAACACGTGGAGGGTTAGTTGATAACCTTTTCTTTCTTTTATTGAAATTCTGATGGGTACAATGGCTGAATCTAGTGTTGTGGACTTGGAAAAAAAATGATAAAAACTTCCCTGTACTGTCCCCTCCGAAGATTATTGCGAAAGGGTTGGTAATTGCGGGAGGATCTAAGCTGGCTGAAGTGAAACCATAGTCAAATCATATGCTTCGCTGATGAAATACAAGATTGTTCCTCTGAGACTGTGACCTCCTGTGAAGGTCCAAGATCACTACTTTGAAGGCAATGATGCAATTGTAGAATTCTCGCAAGAGGAAATGATGGAGATGAGCAAGCCCTTTGAGCTTTGCCTTGTTGGTATTTTTCAGAAATTCAGACCAAAGCTTATGGAGACTGATTCAGTAATCAAAAAGGAGATGAAGTTTGAGAGCAATGTGCAGATTGGTGCCCTGGATACAAGGTACATTATTCTAAAATTTGAGGACAAAAACGATTACATGAAAATGTATATAAGTAACACATGGAAGTTTGGCAATAACTGGATGTCACTGATTAGGTGGTCCCCTTTTTTTTCATCCAGGGGATTCATCTCCTAATGTGTCTGTTAGGGTCGGATTCCCAATGCTGAGCTTACAGTTTTTGAATGAAGGAGCTCTCAGATCTATTGTCAAACCCATTGGGAGATTCCTCTCAGTTGATACGGATGTTACAAATTTTTACTAGATCGGGATATATCAGAGTAAATGTGGAAATAGATGTCAGTGAACCGGTGCCAGAACATATAGTGATCAGATGTGGGGATAAAGATTTCGTTTAAAATGTTGTTTATGAAAATCTCCCTCGTTATTGTAACTACTGTTGGCTTGATTGGGCATGATCAGAAGGAGTGTATTATAGAGAAAAAACAAGAGGGCCTTGGAGCAAGAAATGAAAGGAAAAGTTGTGAGTAATTCTAATGAAACAAAAGGGAACATTGCTGCAAAGACATTTTTGAGACCTAAGCAGAAATGGGTTGTCAGGAATAGCATAAGAAAGAACCAAGTGTTGAACAGGTTAATCCTAATCAGGTTGCTGAGACAAAGAAGGATGATGTGGTCCTTTAATCCTCCCTGAGAATAGTGAAAAAAGGGACATGGGCTAATTTGCAGATAGTAGATACTCTCATTGACAAGATCTTGGACAAGATTGCTTCAAAAGTGGTAGAAGAAAATCCGGCTGGAAATAATACTGTGGGTTCTAAGGAACCCTACTTATATTTGAGTCAAGACCCATTGAATGTGATCTTGAAAGAACAATATGTTGAAGAACAAATAGAAAAAAGGAAGGTGCTAGAGGATACGAGAAATTCAACTCAAGAACTGGAAGAGTTAATAATGCAAGATGGTAATAATGAGGAAGATCAAAGAAATAAGGAAGAGAAAGAGCAGAATACACAGCAACTGGGGGATAGAATAGCCAGTGATAAGAATATTGATTCCTGTAATGCTTTTATTTCAATCCCTACAGCTAATTCCTTTGATGCTTTAAATGGTGATGTTCTTGGGAATGATGTCTCCTCCAAATGTCACCATGGGGAAGATTACTTTAGTGATCCTTCACCAAGTAGGGAGGGGGGACTTTTTCTGATTCAGAGTATGAACAGATTCAATTCCAGATGATGAATAATAAAAGCAGGAAAAAGAAGGTCAGCTTCAAGCAAAACAAGTTGAGAGAACCCAGTAGGAGATCAAGAAGAAAATACCAGTCAATCTTCAGCCCCATGTGTTTAATGTCGAACACCTTATCTGGAATTGTAGAGGTGTCTTCAATAAGGCAACTCTAGCACATATTAACAAACTAATTAGATCTCACAAAATTGAAATTTTAGGAATTATTGAACCTATGGTAGACGGAAAGAAGATTCCTCAAGTAGCTTTTTCACTCAAAATGGAGAAATTTTTTGCAGATGATAAAGCTCAGAAAAAGATATGGATCCTTGCTAAAGATCATATGGAAATTGAGATAATTCAGTTGAAAGAACAGATGATGACATGCAAAGTAGAGAATTTCCTTCTTAGTCGGTGTTATATTTCGGTTGTTTATGCCTCTACAAATGCTGGAAAGAGAAAGGAATTATAGACTTAGAAGAAACGTCTAATTTGGTTAATTCTGATAATTGGATTGTGGGGGAAGATTTCAATGTATTAGAAACAGAGATGAGAAGATAGGGGGTGTTTTTGATGACCCGGCTTCGACTGATTTCAATTTAGCCATTCATTGTGCTGGTCTGGTTGAACCTTTACATGGGGGAGATTATTTCTCTTGGTGTAACAACTTCATTGCGAAAGGTAGAATCTATCAAAGACTGGATAGATGCCTTGTTAATGGTACATTCAATGCTAATGTGGACTTCATATATGAAGATAGAATTCTATCTGATCATAGTCCTATATTGATTATGGAAAAGCTAAGCAGGGCTAGAAGGCCAACTCCTTTCAGATATCAGAAGATGTGGAAGTTTAATACTGAGTTTAAAACTCTGATCAAAAACAACTGGCATGACTACTATCTTAATAATGGCCTTATCACAATATCAAGTAAACTAAGACATATGAAGATGATTCTGAGGAAGTGGAATAAAGAAGTTTTTGGAAATATTGAAGTGCAGCATCTTACATATCTCAAAAAAGTTACTGAGGCTGAACAGAAGCTAAGGGATCAATGGAATGATCAGAATTGGGAGGATCTTCAGGAAACTAGAAAGACATATATAGACACAACTTGTGCATATGATACTTTTCTACGCCAGAAGGCTAAAGTTAATTGGCTGAAAGACGGAGATTCGAATACTAAATACTTCCACACAGTAATAAACATGAGGAGTAGACAAAGCATTGTTGACTCCTTCATTAAATCTGGGAATTATGA